>WBNQ01065039.1:0-24148 GCA_013401375.1 Spizella passerina | reverse complement strand
AAAAAATTACACAAGTGATTTCATGCCTATTCAATGCTAGTGAATTTATGTGAGAAATTGCTTAAAACTTGTTTTTCACAGAAATCAATCACAGAAACAACCCAGGAAAAATGCATAAACAGATGAGGAGACATTGTCCAACCACAGTTAATCCTCTTGGCAGGTACTTAACAACATAAGACTATTGTGTAATGAATAAGAGCTAAGACTCACACAAACAGAAGTCTGCAGTCAAGCTTCAAACCCTACATTTGCATATCCTAAAAAAATACTGATTTTCAAAATGCTTCTGATCACTGCAGCTCTATCCTGTGAGAATGATTAACCAGCTTATCTAGAATCCTAGTTAGATGTCTGCCTCATTATGGACATTAGACACCAGTAATGGAAGAAATTCCTTCCATGATGTGGTATCAAGACACATTTTTCGTGCCTTCTGAACCTCTTCTGGAATAGTGTTTAGAAACACAAAAGCAAAAACACCTCAGAACTGAATTATTTCCAAATGTCACAGTCCAATGGTCTTTCATTGACTGATAGAAAGTCTTTGGACATACTGTCCAAATATAAATGTGCAGTTTTAGAATTAAGACTCTTTTTGTTAATATCATGCATGTTCAGTCAAAACTTGTTCACCTTCTGGAACTTACAATATTTTAGATAATTGCATAGTAACCAGAGACAATAACAATTCAAATTTTTAGGAGGTTCATTTAACTGACTTCACAGTATTGATGGTATCACCATCTTGCCCTAGTCATCAAGGTACCAAGCAGCACCAGGAAAACTTAAAGCTATTGTGATCTTGCAAACATTTTGTGTAGCAGGAGCACTATACAAGACCACAAAATACCTTTTGAATATCTACTACTGCAAACATACTCAAGGCTTTGAAATAATAAACCACAATACAAATAAAAAGCAATTAAACAAATACATAAAATGTCTCTTTTAGTACATATTATTAGCTGTTGTAAGAAAAAATTTTGACAGCCCTTTCCATCTTCCCCTCTCTGGGCTATGTCTCAATTTTCATGTGTATAATTTTCTTCCCTCTGGTAGAGTATCTGGTTTGTAGTAGGTCACCAACATACCAACTCAGAATAAAGCTATTTGTTATCAGGAAGTGAATTTGCAATTTATAAGAAAGATGTCTGCCAAATCTGTTTCTATAGCCCTTCTTTATGTAAGAGGTATCAGCACTTACATAAAAAAACTATGTGAGCAATGGCCCTCAATATTTGAAAGCATACCAATGTCTATCTACTTATATGAACTTTCTATGAATAAGTAATTTTTTAAGATTGATTTACCTTTCTCTGCAACGCTGAAAATGATATTGCCCCATGGGAACATCCTAAAGAGCAAACAAACAAAAAGAACCCTATTAATTACACTAGACTTTAAAAATATTAATTTGCTTTTAAAACAGTGTTGACAACAGCGTCAAGTAAGGAGAAAATTTTCCAGTGTTAATACTTTTAGCATTCAAGTGAAACTGTCTAAAAGAAAAGTCCAGCTAGAAGTGAAGATCAAGTGACCTGGAATAAAACTCATCTCTCTGTATAAACACAGGATAAACTAATACAACAGTCTGAATCCAAGAGTGTTTTGCTTTGCCACAAGGACTTCAATGTCACCACTCTCTGGATGTAGCCCAAACTCCTGCCAGCTTCAGCAAAAACCAATCTTAAGTGGTTTTGAAAAAAACAGATCTGAGTGGCCGAATGCAGACAATGGCCATTATTTTTTAATTAATAGCTATGGCAGCCATCAAAGCCACATTTTTTTTTTGTGATTAATAGTGATGGCTGGGTACTTCCTGTAATGAACCTGTCAGAATCCACATTCTCATGCATTATATTTATTAAACAAAACAATGTATCTCACCAGTACAGGAGCAAAACTGAATGTTTTGTTCCTGTACTGGTGAGATATATTGAAATATATACATCTCATATATTGTTGAAAACTATCAGAATTTACTTTCATGCATTTTCTTTTAAGAAGTACAAGATAATGCAATGTACAAGCTGTAGATTGTCAGTATCTTACTGACAGCAGCATAACAGTATTAGTAAAATTAAAAAGTAATTTTTAATTTTAGCGTAAATGATGCAACAATGAAATACAGTACTCTAAAATTCAGGCCTTCAACCACAGCTAATGACTTGTAGGTGTACCTTTCAAAAGGTAGATGCTACAGTAAGTATGGATTTGGTTCCTGGGGTACTCTGAATAAAGTCCACTTTAAGTATCAGAGGGATTATTCTAACTTCACAGCCTTTGCTCCAGGTTTGGCCATCTTCCAAATGGAGAATGTAGCTGAACAGCCAATAAATCTCTAGGAATTTCTCTGTACTAAAGGATTTCCTTCCTAAAGGTGTTGCATTCTGGCTTTACGTTCAAATATCTTTCCACAAGATGAAGAGCAGCCACTGCACATGCTGTGACTTGGTGGGGGGTCTGAGCTCGGAGGGTCAAATTTTGTACTTAAATAAGAGTACCAGACTCCTTTGAATTCAGGGATGCACTTACACCCTATTCCAAAACTTGAAAAGCTTCCAGCAAATTCACTGCATTTATGCCCTGTACAATTACAAGTATCTTCTTCTACAAGAAATAACCAGGTATTCAGCAGTGGAGCAGCTTTTTCCTTTCAAATATTGCTATATTGTACAAAATGACATAAGTAGGCCCCTACTGTTGTGCTTATCTTGCCGTTTTCAGTGGTCATGCTGTCCCTGTGGTGAAGGTGTGCAAATGGCTTGGCAGCTCCCCAGGACTCCAGGTACCGGGTCATGCGGACAGAAGCTCTCATTTTGGCTCCATCCAGAGTGTGACGAGGCCGAATGTGGTGCTGAGGGCTTCGCTTCTCTCCCTGGTGGACAGAGGACAAAAGGTGACGTCAGCCTTTGTGCTCACGACCTTTTGAAGCAGCAGTGCGTCATCTGGCACCACAAATCTCCATGGTAAGGGGCTTATAAATGGAGAGATGCTAAGAAACTGCAATTCTTAATGATATTGCTGGGAAACATCAGAGACTTATTTCTGAAGAGCGGGAAACATTTGCACTGCAAACATTACATATTTGTAGGCATCAGTAACAGCCTGATCAATATCTTATTGTGGTGAATTATTCAATAAAGAGATTAGCAGTCCTGCTCAAAAACAAGTATGACTGGCCACAAAATAAAGGTCCTACTAACCTTAGGATTGATTACAAAGTAAGTCTTAACATTATGCTCTTTCAGATATGGGTCCCTCACATCTCCATCCCCATCTTCCACTTTGTAAGCTCCATTCAAATGTGCCAAGGTGACTGAGGTGATGTGAACACGGCTGAAATTATATTTTAAAAGAAGGACAAAGTCACAAATACTGATCAAAAGCATCATTTAAACCTGATAAAACTTTTTTACTTGCTTTTGGATACATCTTTTATTTGCTGCTTACTTCCTTTGTAGTCCCTCTAATCTAAATTTTAGAAGTTCTAATGGGCATAAATCTAAAAGTTTCCATGCAGAAAAAAAAATGCTCCTTAAATCACAGTAAATACTGAGTGCCCCAGTTTTGGTTTTTTTTTTTTTTTCTTCCTCAAGACAGCACCTAAGAATTAGTTCAGGCATCTCCATGATGCTTGATAGCTTAGGACATGGTGCCTATGCATTTTTCCATGACTGAAAAATCCACGTGTCCGAAGGTTAATGGAGAAGACTCTTACCCTGGTACTCCCCCAGCCTCCATGTGATTGGCCAGGGTCACATCATGGGACCAGACATCATACTGCCACTTCTGGAGCCCAATAACGCCGCAGAGCACGTTCCCGGAGTGCACTCCAACGCGCATGTTAATGTCCACGCCAGTCGCATCTCTCACTTTCCTGCGGTTGAGAACAAAGCCTCTGTTAATACACATGATAGGCCCTTTGTTTTCTTTTAATTTAACAGTCAAATTATGAGGATGGCACACCCCTGGAAATGCTCAAGGCCAGGTTGGATGTGGCTCAGTACAACCTGCTCTAGTGGGAGGTGTCCCTGCCCATGGCAGAGGAGCTGGAACTGGATGGTCTTTAAGGACCTCTCCAATTCAAAACACTCTATCATTCTATGACTCTACAAAAGTAGCAGTAACAACAGTAATAACATTTACCTCTTCTTAGCATTGCCTCCGTTCTTTTAATTTTTATTACCTTTCCTATTATCTGCATTTGCAACAATTTGTAGAAATACTAATTTTCAAGTCTATGTCTGAAGTTCCTTCTTTTATATTCATCTGAAATTATTTGGGAGGATTGTGGTGAATAGTGGAAATGTTTAGTCTCATGGTAGAACAGAGTAAGGACTGTTTTCGTTCTACAGGCTGCTTTTGGAGGTCTGGAACTACTGTTAAGCACCCTTCTACCTAAAGACCCCAATGTTTACATCAGAGACCTTCTGGTATCTGCCATATCTGAGAGGAAGGATGAAAACCACAGCACCTCAGGATATTCCACAAGCAGGGGCTTGTACAGTCTTTGGGGATACAGGCTCAGTGCCATTCAGGCTGTGGAGAATGTAGGCTCAACAACCTTCCACATGCTTAGTGAATGCTGCATCCTCTAGAACATCATACAGCAAATAAAAAGCTACCCTTACTGTCCAGACCACATCTAAACCTTTGACCTTTCCAGTCAGAGTTAAGTGTTGTCATCTTATTGTAGGGGTTCCATACTGTTGTCTCCTTATCACAAAAGTTTCATACCTGCTTGGTGTTTCTCATGGGCATCTCTTCAGACCACTGCCTCTTTCCTCTTCACAAAGCAGCAACTGACCCCAGTTCCCCTCTCAACCAGCCAACCTGCTCTTTTATAGCACTCTTCTTCTCATTGGTCACAGCTGTGGCCTGTTAAAGTCAGGCCTGTTCCTAATCTTTGCTAATTGGCCCAGCTGCAACTCCTTAGGGGTAAGATTACTTTCTATACTACCTTTATTTTCTTATATTCTATCCTCCTACAGTTAAGTATCTGTTCACCCCACCCCAAATCTCAGAACAGGCCTACACATAAGATAAGCAATTATCTCTGCAGAAGGAGTTCTTCTGAATCACTGGTGGGCAACTGAGGTCAAAGAACCAGAACGTTTCCAGACATATGCCACATATGTAAAGAGTAATAAAACTAATTCAGATATCTACAGGCTTAGACATCTCCAAGAAATAGGAAGATTGTAACTTAACCAGATTTATGTAATCAAACCCCAATTGGTGTGTACCCAAACCTAGCCAGTAATAAGGAAAGTGCACACACACTTGGAGAAATTTGGGATGTTAAGGGAAGAAACAACTACAGAATAAGGAAACCAAAATGGCTCCTGTATACAAGTTGAGTGCACAGTTCTAGCAACATCTTCAATCTCAGTGATACAAATCATCACCTCTACACCTTCTGAATTATGGAATTAATGTGACATTTTCCTCTTTTTTTCAAAGGGAACATAGAATGCAAGAGGCCTAATTTGTTATGGTAAATCCTGCATTTAAGCAGTAATTCTCAATTGGCCTTTTTTCCTGGGAAATGAAAATAACAGGACCATGACTGAAAGTATTTTAATTCCATCTGTCTCTCTCAAGTGTTTATTGGTATTTCTTTTCACATTGCCATTTTACACTGCTCTTGTGTAGCTGACACACTTGAAAATGAACTGCCTGTAAATGATCTTTGTAAGCACTCTGCAACTCACAAACAGCAATTTGCTCTCCACAAGGTGTATGACACAAGCCTAGCACTTTGGAAAAAAGTGTTTTAAAATACTGGGCAAAATGGAAGTGGAACATTTATCCTCTAGGAGTGCTTGTCAAAAAAAAGACTGCCCTTCCATATTCTGCAGAATAAAACAGGAGCAAGCGGAATAAAGTCTGCTTTATAATAGGCTCTCAGGATTTAAGCAGGGGAGTAAACAGAATTGTACCAGAACTGAATCTCTTTTTCTGTCTCACAAATTAAAGAAACCACAGGAGATATTAAATTAGCAGTGTAACTCTAGACTGAATTAGGGTTTACCACTTCTCTCCTGATCTCCTTGAACAATTGCCATGACAATGCAGGCACTGAATGCATTCAAGAATGTAGGCTATCACATCCCCAGAGGACGTTCGCATTACCTACAGAAGCATATCTGAAACTTCCCACCTTTATTTCATTTGGTGCTCCCCTGTCTCTCTGGTTTCCCTCAGCACAGCATAGTCTGTGTGCCCAGCCTGGCTGGGCAGTCAAAATACTCATCAAACTGTATTTTTCCTATTGTAATGTGAAATTTGAGTTTGAAAGCATTCTGCATTTTTCAGAGGTGTGGTTATATTGCAGGTAATTGTAGTAACTTTGCTCCGTACAAGCAAGAGTTCAGGTCATTAGGAAAGCATCTATATACTTTTTTCATCTATAATTCTGGATGAAGGTATTTAAGACTCACCTAGCCCTTCCTTACACACTTTAACACATTGAGTGAGCCTAAGGCATTTAATTCCCTACAAGCTGCCAGCTTTAACAGCATACTTTCCTTTTGGATCAGACCTGCAGGAATGAAAGCACACCTAAAAGAATTCTTTTCTTTTGTATCTAGCATTCAAAATAACCATCTTATATCCAACAGTTTCTTTCACTTTACTCTGAAATGGAATTTGTTTCATGCTACCAAATCAAAGGAAGCCTTTGAGAATGTGTGACTGAGAAACATGCTAATAAGGAAGTCACCAGACAGACAAGGAGGCAGAGTTTGAGCTGAATGGAAACAACACATATATTCACACACAAAAATATTTTGCCTCAACAGATAAGTTCTGTCCTTAAAGCATCCAGTTAAGGTGGCCAGCTCTCAGCATCACAGGCAGCACTGGCATTTATGGCTTGATAAAGTGAGCATCCCCCTCCTGGGCAAGCAGGCTGCAGACTATAAGAAACATTGGATTTGTTCCAACATGGAGCAGAGAAGCAAAGCACTTAATCAATGGGACTACAATCCATGTTTAAATGGGAACAATCCATAGCATAGGACAGCTGAATTGCTCAGAATGGAGCTACACAACATTAGGGAAGAAGACTGAATAAGACTTTGTAGTACAGATCACCTGTCAATTTGGCAGAATTCCTCCTTTTTTGCTTCAAAGAGAACTGGAACTGAAACCATATTCAGGTGGTAAAATCTATATAGAACTGCTAATATAAACAGCAAACTACTTTATTTCAGTAGCTTACACACCGAGGGGGCATTTTGCACCACAGTGACTGAATGTAACAATAATTTCTATCTGACAAAAAAGATATTTCAGATAGAGCAAGTCAAACATATTAAGTGACACACTGCCAATAGCAAGAGTATTACTACTTCTCATTTTATAAGGCACAGAAGTATGTCAGGAGATGCTTCCATACAAAGATGCAGCAATCACACAACAAAATATGGAGTTGGTTAATAATCAGCAATTTTCATTCACCTGCAGGCTGCAACACTTGACATAATACTTTGAAAGGATTTGAAAACACAGGGTACAGAATCCTCACTCCTTCTGTAAACAGGCTGTGGTAATCAGGCACCTGTCTATGGGAGCATTGTGGTTTCTGACTACAGTAATAAAGTCAGATCAGAATATGCTTTAAAACTAACCTATAATTTCGTAGTCCATAAGGCTGCTCTTACCAAGAACCTGATCACACAGCATTAACAATGAACATACTTGATAGCAGCCTGAGCAGAAAGTTAATTCAGAGAAGATTGAAAGTTCTGAAGTGTGAGGAACTGACAGATTGCTCTCTGAGCTCAAGTAAAACATTGCATTATGATGTGTGACATACTTTGGTTCTTTGTGAAGGGCACTTTATGGCTCAAGTTTAGTGTTGTTTTTTCACCACCCTGTAACCTCCTGTATTTTTTCCTCTTTAGTAACAAAACAACAGGTTGACCAGAAACTCTATCCAAATACTTTTAAAACTCTTCTCACACAGTACACAGGTATTTTGAAATGCAAACCAGAAAGCTTTCATTTTCACTCAAAGGCTGGGAAAAAACCCTGACATTTTTAAGCCAACCAACAAGGAGGCCCAGAACTTTGGGACTGACACCCTCTTACGAGCTGCTCTGCAGAAGGGATGGTAGCTTTACTTCCTAGTATGCTAAAAAAGGGAATGGCTTAATTGTGATACTAAGTGAGAAAGAGAAAGCATCCAGTGAAAGTGACTGAAATGCAATCAAATATGTAGAGACTTTTTTCTTGCTTGGCAAGGAGAAATTGTCCCAAGTACCACTTAAAAATTTGATGTATTTGGTCACTACATAAGTTACAACCATTTTTGGGTGAAGAAACAACATTTTAGAGAATGCAACAACCTGATTCGTGTACTGAGGTTACTTTTACAAAACTAAAGCAAGGAGATCAAAATACTAGTTTCCAAAAATACTACACCTTTTCCATGAACACATAAAAGGGAAAAGAACCAAATTTGCTTTAGTCAACCTACCCATACAGTAATTAACCTGGATTGAGTTAGAAGACCAGATAACTAAAAGCCAAATCCCTCTTGTGACTACAATTACACACATTTAAGGATTAGAGGAATAATTTTGTATGGCTACTTCATTAGACATTAAGATCAACACAGTTCAACATAATTATCCATTTCATGATGAGGTGCACACCACACATATACCTCACAAGGATGGGCCAACTTCCCACTTTGCTAAATGGACAGTGGTTAATGTAATCTAGACAAAACCACAAAAATTGGAACTTACAGAAGAGCACACCAAGTTTTAAAATCAAAGTCCAGCTTATTAGGAAAAATAAATCATACAGAAGACTCTCAAATATCCAGATCTCCACATGATACACATTTTTGCCAAGTGTAGCTCACCTATGTATACTAATTTTAGTGAAGGACTGGTTTTAAAGGTTTTTTTTTTTTAAAGTTTAGTACTTACTTAATGGCTTCACACATGTCCAGTCCCATTTTCACACAATTCTTGGCATGATTTTGAAGAGATATAGGTAGTCCAGAAACACAGTAATAGCAGTCACCTAAGATCTTAATTCTCATACATTCATTTTCCTGGAGGAAAAAAAAAGCAAGGTGAGATAGTGATTTTCAATTTGAAATACATAAATGAAAGGTTACTGTTGCAAAGATCGATTTAAATGACATTAGCAAAGTCCTATGACTAAAGCTTGTTTCAGTACAAAAGGGCTTGCTACAACAGAAGAATTGAGAGAGTTTTGTATGGTTGATCCCTCCACCAGTTATGGTCCTTAATAGGCAAAAACAGGAAGGAATTTCACTGCAAAATATGTTCGCACTTGAGAATAAAGAACTGAGCTAAACTATCATGTCCTCAATCCAAATAAAGCCTTTTTGTTTGAAATATGAAATCAAAAGACATAGTCTTCCACATTTACATCTATGAAGATATACTATGGAATGCTTCCAGAAGCTAGAAATCATAATAGTTCTATATTTTCTATTCTAAGACTATGTAAAGATTTTTATTTTTTAAAAACTGAAATTTACTTTTAATTTAATTTAAATTTTAAAATACTTGACAACAAATTTTGCAACAAATAAAAACACAGGAAATTTTATCTATTCTGAGGCTTCCGATTTTACTTTCACACATGAAGTTTAATTTAATTTTTATAAAAATGACACCTAAATAAGCAGAGGAAAAAATTCTGATTGTATCTGACTCTTTTCTTGAGAAATAGAGGCTGTGGTCAGTAATTAAAATTTATTGGACCAATAGCGTCTCTCTTCTCCTTCAATCTTATAAATGCTTTTTCTGAGACCAGAAAACTGACTAACACTTTTCTATCTTGAGTTTATTAATCCTTGATATTGCAAAAAATCTATTTAAAGAAGTGTTCATCTGCCATTAAGCCTCATTGGGCTCCATGAGCTGTCTCTATTGGTCCTATTAGAGAGCTATCTTGGGTTTCACAGACTGTCACTCTGGCAGAAATGCACTGTTGCGCTCAGAGCCAGATCATTTGCTTCCACTCTTCCTGCCAAAGTCTCAGAAATGCTGCACAAAGACCCCAAGAGGAAAAAAAAAATAAATTAAAGACGACTTTCTTATTCAAACTAACAGCAGCAGCCCATAGCAACCCACCTTGGCAATCTGGTCAAACTTGCCAAAGAGCTCGTTCAGCATGTGCACCAGCTCTCCTGGCGAGCAGTCGCTGGCCAGGCGCGTGAACCCCACGATATCCGCATACAAGATGCTGCAACAGAAATGAACAGAATTTCACTCACAGCTTCCTTCTGCAGCACTCAGATCCATCAACCAGCAGCAAAACCTGAAAGCAAGTGCCCTGGATTGCACAGGGATATGCCCACCCCCAAACCAGCCACTACTAAATGTAGAGCAACAAATATAGCTACATCTATAGGAAAACGTATATTTGCCTTTATGGGTGTTGTGTTATAGGTAATATACACCTGTATGTACCTTTATAAGTATTACCTCCTCAGGTATAACATTTATAGGAATACCTATATTTATAGGTATTTATAAATATTTTATACCTCTATCTGTCGCAGGATTGAAAAAAAAAGAAATATTTTTTAAAGTCACAAATCATCAGTTTAATAATAGAAATATAATAGTTTCAAGGAGTATTTGTGTTCACAAGAGAACATGAGCTTCCTCAAAACTCCTGCAACATTTTTAATAAATCAGTTTTTAAGAATATAATTCAAACTAACTTGTTAAATAAAATAAAAAAACTCCAGCAAAACGACCAAATAAAAAACCCAACCAAAAGCAGGAAAAAGAACCTGGTTAAGAAGAATGAATGTTTGAAATGAAAGTGATTTATTTTTCCAGCTACTAGAAATTTTTAAATAATAAATAATTAGATCTGTCAGCAGAATATTTTATCTCAGGTACTGTGTAAAATACGTATGTGAATCAGCTGCCTCTGTTTACATGATACAAGTCATGAGAAATTGTTCCAATTAAGAAAATTGCAAAATCTGAATCATACCACTGGCATGAATTACAATTTTGACTAGCATACATGGAAGCAGGATTTAGTAATTCAGTATGAAAAATGAAGACATTATGAAAAAAAGCCTAGTATTATGTGTCTTTTTCTCAACAACTCCTTTGTATTAACACTTTTGTGCTCTTCTGGAATGTAGCACTGTCAGGATTTGATCAAATTACAGGATGCTACATATTAAGTTGCTGAAAAGCATATTTTTAAAAATGTTTTCTTAATTCCTCCCTTAACCCTTTCTTTCAATTTTTTTTCTGAATGTTGTTGATACATTTTATTACAGTACAATACCTTACATTGGTGTGCCTTTTGACATACAAATTGTGGAAGTTGTTGGTGTTTTCCAGCTGGCCTGCCTTTGGACCTTGTAGCCTCTGAATGATCTCTGCTTTCATTTCCATGGCAATGTGAGCAGGCAGTAAAGAAAGTAGAAGACGCTCCTAAAATTTAAAATGAAATCCACAGTTTCTTTAAGGAGAATAAATTTAGCATGGCATCAATACTGTGCACACCCTACTGTCAATACCACAGAACATTTTGATGAGGCTTGCACCTAGACCTGGTACAAGCTCCAAAGTTAATCAGTACCTTGAGGAGTGTGACAGAGACATATACACATTTCCAAGTAATACCTGCCTTCTCCGAGGTTTTGTGTATATTAGAAAAAGCTTACGCTAAGCTTAACGTTTGCTGAAGTTATCTACAGGAATCTATTCAAAATCTGAGCAGGATGCAGCAAATGAAACAAGAGTCACAAGGCCAGTCCAGAGGACTTAAATGGAAATGCAGTTTGATTCAAGCAGGAATAAGCTACATCTCTTTTTTCCTTTCATACATTTTAAATGCTCTGCCATAATTTTAGCAGTTAGACCTAAAATAAAATACAGACAGAATATGCTGAAAATGTTGAATTTTGCAAAGCATTTTGATAGGTACTCTCTCCTTTAATATGGCATTTGACAATTTTTTTCTAATTAACCTAAAAGCATAAAGAATACTTAAAAAACCCAAACCCTACATATTTTTCCTCCATAATTTGATATTATGGTCTTCCTCTTCTAAAGCTCTCTGACACTTCCATTTCACTCATTTCACCTGTGACAGCTTTAGACTGATTTCCTACTTCTCTGGAAACCAGGTCAACAAGAACTCTGCAAAAAAAAAAAAAATCCTTCTTGCTTTATCATATTCCATCTTGAAACTGAACAAGAATTTCCCATTTTATCAGGGCAGACAGGAGAGACTCCTTCGGGCTAAGGATAAAAACCGGAAGCCTGAATCAGGGAAGAGGGGGAAGGTAACTGAAAAAGCCCCTGACAGAGTCAGAGACAGAAACAGCTACACCAGAAAGATGATGACCTCTAAATGTGCATGATTCTCAGGTGTTACTCAGAATGATGCATGCTCTTTGGTTCACAAGAGTATTTTTGCAGACTTTGCAGTTCTGTTCATGAAGGTACCAGAAGAGGTGTAGCCATTAATCCGATCCTCTGCCTGGGATAATTATTCCTGTTCAGGTCTGATGACCTTGAGCAGAGCAAGGCAATAACGGGGCTATAGACTCTTCTAATATTTGCAGCAACCTTGGCTATCTATCTCTGTCAAGTATAGTGACAAACTCACATTCCTCATAGCATTTGTGCACTTGTAAGCATAGCATTCAATTACATGAGGCCCTGTGAAACTAATCCTGCACATATTTGGCAAAAAACTTCTACTTCTGTGAATCAAGACAGAATCTAGCTTTGCTGCTAATTAATATTGAACTAATAATTTATTTCTAAATGTAAGATTAATTCAGTATGTTTAGGCATTTTAGCAAGTTCCCATCCAAGAGACCAGTGTATTTTCATTGCTCATGTTCACTGGCAATGTTTCACTTCCACTGCTCCTTGGTGGAGGTATTTTGCTAACTTGTAAATAATATCTGTACAACCAACCAATTTTTTTGCATAATGAAAACTGCCAGGTTGCTCTTTATCTAACAGTACAGGATTGTTCAGACTCATTAACAACTGAAATTGCACAGTTAATGAAGAAGTGTCACTGTTAGCAACAATTTTACATCACTACACGCCTTTTAAACTATGGATAGTAAATGCAAGCTGGTTCACTATCTTCCTTTGACTCTTATGATTCTAGACACACAGTGATGCAGACAATGTCCAGGTTACTGCTTACATCTTTGAAACTCAGAAAGCCTGGTAAAAGGTCATAAAGCAAAGGTCATAAATGTTTTCAAGGAAGCAAGCAAGTAAAAAAAGGAAGAGAAGAAGTTTTTACAGAAAGCAGCATAAAGTCAACTACCAGCTAAAGAATCATAGAGGAAAAGGAAAACAGAATGCCCTCACTTTGTATGGGACATCAGGAGAGATGGAACATTTCCCCTTCTTTTTCTCTTCAGGCCAGCCCACTATTCCATTCTGCTTAAACATCCTGATGAAGCTGTTTACCACATCAGAATTCCTTCCAAAGAATGTTTTCCTTCCTCCGTTTTCACTGTACAAAAGAGAAGGCTGCAACCAGAGGCTGCTTTAGAGAACTGCAATTGGTGAAGCACAATGCAGAACACCCTGCCATACCCAGGAGCACATACAGCCTCCAGTCACCCCCTCCATCCTGCAGGCTGCAAGCATTTCACACTTCAGTCCTGACCTTATCACTTGTGTGATAATGTGAATTGTTCATTTTCATTTCTTCCACTAAAAGACAGCTGTGAAAGAAGGTGAATCAACTATTTATGAGCACTGTGGCGGGGCTGGTCAGCTAAAGTTCCTAAGAAATGCAAAGCACACAAGAACAACTCCTTCTTGTTTTTTCACAGCTGTTGGCTCAAAAGAGCATAGTGGAAGGATTAAAATCACTTACTGATCAGCTTGTAGTGCACGATGTTCTGCACTGAAACTCCTGCAGACTGGAACAATGCAAGGAACACCACGAATCAAGACTACTGCTTATGCTGGTTTTATATTTGGTAATACATTCCATTCTATACTATTCTCTCAAAAGGATAGAAAATCTACACATCAAAAACTAGCTGAACTGAGATACAAGACACTGCCTTTTAGACAAAAATCTTCCTTATTTGTAGTAGACAGAGAAGCCACTCTCAGAACTACAGTCTGTAAGAAAAAAAGATGAAATAATTCTGAATGCAGGTCAAGAAGCACCATTTAAAAGTCTTCAGACTGAAAATAAGAATACCTGCATCTGGTGAAAGAGAAACTGCTGTGCTATGACAATGAAAATCTCCTCAGAAATGTCCTTCCCTAGAATATTAACAACATGACCTTAACGACTTATACAGGGCTTTTATGCACACAAGACTGTTTCCTGACTTATTCCCTGGGACTATGCTTTCCTCTCAACCATTCAAGTCACTTCCAGCTGATACCTTTCAAGTCCTAGGCCTAAAAGATGCAGCCCACCACCTATACTAAATTAAAGTGCATTTCAATACTATAGTTTAAGTATTTCTCTCTTCTCCACCTGGACCCCACTAGTAGGATAGCAAGTAGGCATCCTTCCTGGATTCTCCATCTGAAGATTTTCAGTGGTATATGTCAAAATGTTATTTGAGCTCCAGTTCTCTCAATCTCTCACATCCAAGTTGATCCCTTTGTCAGAATTTTCCCTGAAACATCCAGATGACTTTAGCAAGCTCGATAAACTCTGGTTGCTTTCTAACCTAGAACAAGCTGGCAGAGCTCAGTGAAAGAACATTGTGCTGTTTTCTGCAAGGTGGCAGCTGCACATGAGTATCTCACAAAACACCACGCTGTTGTTCTGCAGCAAACAAGCACAATATCCTCAAACAGCGGGTACAGGTTATTTTTAAGAGTGCACATTTCATAAATCAACCTCTTCTTGGCCTGAGGCAATAATGCTTTATTTATTTGCTCATTCCTATTTTGTTATGCAAACTACCAAAACTGATTCACTCATTTGTACAAGGTTACATCATGATCAATGCTTTACTGATCATAAATCTAAGAATTTATAGATTTAAAGGCCAAATATTCTTTCACCTAGTCTGATTTCTTGAATAATACAACTAACAGAATGTCATTAAGGAAAAACAAAGGTAGTCTGATAGGACTCACCCTATTAAAATCAACTTTGTGTCTTGCTATCAATGGAGAGAAACTGTCCTTCAAGACAATTCACAGAATCTAATACTGAAATTCTAAGGTAGCAATGCTCTCTCTCTCTCTTTCTCTCTGTTGTTCCCTGGGAAGGAACTGCAGGTCCACATTTTGATCTTCTGGAAGAAATGTCCATCTTTGTTGTTAAGCTTTTTCTGATATTCAAGAAGTCTGCAGAAAAACTATCTATCTGTAAATCAGTGAAGGACTATGGGAATATTTTTGTCCTTATAATCCCATATAAGGATATTTTTGTACTTTTCAATGTCATTGAGGGCACTGAATATTGAATTCTGCTTTTCTGTGGGTTGGATTTTGTTTTCAGATTCCTGTGGCATATATCTAATCATCTCTTTAGCGTGTTTGACAAACCAGGTCAGTAAGTCAGTAATAAGAGCTCGAGAAGCAATTAGCCTATGCATGCATCTTGCTTCACTACAAAGTTTAGAAATAAACATTAATAACATCAAATTTTAAGCTGCCCTTGAAATGTATAAAGAAATAACCTAAAATAAATAAATTTTCTGATTCCTGATCACAAAATGATAGAACAGTCGAGAGCTGATAGAGATGGTGATCCAGAGGGTATTTGTCAAAGTACCATATTGTTAACCCAGACCTCATGATCATCCTCTTAAATACACTTACAAGAATAAAGAGTTGTAAAGTGTTTTTCTTAAAGCTAACTTGGACTCCTAACTGAGAGACGAGAAGATTCTTAAAAATTATGTGCTATTATCTCCTTAAATTTAGCTGATGTTAATAACTTCCATCAACGTCATTACTTGTGCTGAAGCCAATAAATTGATTTTATTATACACAACAAGAAAAGTATTCAATCTTGACTACACAGACATCAAGAGATAGAGTATTCACCAACTTCTAGTGGTTAACCACCTGAACTGTTAAAATCTGTTTAAAATGTGTTCTGCATTTCTTACTTTGAAGCCTTGGCCCTGTTATATCTTTCTTAGCTCAAGATTAATGTCCCTACTCTTATTCCTGTAAACACACATAACTGTCTTTTTGATCAGGTAAATAGACTTAGGTGTAAAAATCTCCTTCTCCTAAGTATTTCCTGCACTCTCTTCTCAAAACTCTCAACAACCTTCAAGCATTTTAAGGGTTTCTTGACACAAATCCTAACATTTTGCTCCAGCAAAGATATGCATACATTTATTTCACTCAGTATGTCCATGACTTACTCTGTGCAACCTTCTGTTGTAACATCCTCTGAGTTCCCCGATTGCTGTTCCATGTCTCCTATTTTCTCCAAAATATTGTACAAAGTTGCAGCCTTACAATATCCTAGTTATGGCCCATACTCTTTTAGAATTATGTCTCTTCAGAAAGCTACAAAAATCTCTCTTGATTAATATTGCTTATAAAGTATTCGATATTATGGTATTTATTATCAGACCAGTATTTATATTTTCTGCAAAAATCATTGTCTGTGAATGTTTTCACATACCTCCTAGATCATTAACAAAAAATACATAACAGCATAAACAATGAGATGAGATTCTTGCAAAACATAACACACATGCTAGGCCTTGCAGAACAAAACACACAGAGCTCCACTGATAACTTCCAGTTACTCCACTCAAAATCTATGAGACTGTGCTCTCTTCCTGGGAAGTGTCAGCACTTTTACGCTGAGCATCACTGCATCAAATATCTTACTGAAATCTTTTGATTATGGGAAGTTACTTAACCCAAACATGTACTCATTAAATACTAAAAAATATTTTTTTATTACTTGATTTCTTACCAAACTGTTGAGTACATCACTCTACTTCTTTCCACATACAATCCTATCACAGCAGCAGCACCTTTTATTTCATACTGATTGTTTATACCTTTTCTATCTGGTGGTAGTCACTTCCTTGGTTATGATGGCTTTTTTTCCTGGAAAACTTCCAAAACTTTTATTGGCCTTGACAAAACCAGACAAGGATCAAGGATTTTTCATGACATCTAGAAATCTCCTACATATCACATCTCTTGTCATTCTGAACTTTTTTTATGTATATCTAATTGCTGCTTTTGCTTGTGGCTGGTTCAGGCTTTATGACACAGATAGTATCTCTCCTGATGGCAGAACTATGAACTCTCATCTATTCTCCCAAATGCCACACCCCCCCACACAATGCTAACAACATTCATTTCGGATTTTTTTTCTCCTTGGAAAATGAGTTTTTCCCCAAGCATAGTACCATAAGGCTTTTTGTTTTCATGACTCTTTTAGTGAAATTTCAAGTGTGCAATGCCAGGAGCTACAATATCAACACCAGAAAATCAACACAGACAAGGGGAATGAAAGTACCATCCTCTCATTCCTCACTAGTTCCCCAAGCACAAAATGCAAATGCACTCATGAAATTATCCTACAGAAAACAAGCTGTAGTTGTCCAGGAGCTGCTTCCATGGGAAGGTGAGGACCCCGAGTGGGGGCTGCCAGTTTTCACTAGCTCAGATGTGTCCACCCAGGTGCTGGCACTGGACCAGGGCCAGGATGAGGCCCAGGTTGGTGCCAGACAGGGATCTGCTCCCATAGTGCTACCTGGGAGCCTCTGCCTGGGAGGAAGCTCTGCCATCCCCACTCAGTCCCTGAGCTCCACCTATGCCTCCAGAAAGGGGACAGTTGTCTTCAAATAATTCTGCAATTGCCAAACATCAGTGGTGTGACCTGGTCACTTCACAAGAGCAGTAAAGCGAGTGCAGGCTGGGGTTTCAGGCAAGGGTTTGCAGGCTAAATACAGAGCACTGTGCACCCTCAGTGCACCCAGCTTGTTTGCTGCAGAGCTGCCACCTCACCAGTAACCTACACATGCAAAAAATACTAAAACTATGCAAAAGCACCACCACTGTTTCAATGTAGGGGACTGAAAGCTCATTTAAATTCACAGGCTCACCATGTATTTTGCAAAGACAAATTCCTACACAGAACCTAGGGGATGTTTAATGTTTATGCATAGATTACATATGCAGCCTGTTTAGGACTAATTTTGCAAGCAATGTTCACTACACCTTCAGAAAGCGTGCCTATCCTGGGGCTGTTCAAGTGACAAGTCACCAAACAGCACAAGAGAGTAAAAGAGAACACACCAACATACACAGCCAGACCTGCCTAATTAACTGACGGAATTTCAAGGTTTGTTTCTGTCTCATCCTGTTAATTCTTGCTCTAAGTTTTATATATTTCAAGAACTGATGAACAGACAGAAGCAGCATTTTGAAAAGAATCAGTTTGATGAGCATAACATGTTTATTATTATATCAGTCTTCAATAAAGGTGAAGTATTATAGTGCTGGCAATTGCTCCCCCCCCATACCATTCTTTTAAACAATAAACTATGGTACAACTGGTACAACTAACTTCACATTTTGATGAGAAGAATGTTGTTATTTTTTTAAACAGAAATGAAGAAAACCAAACTCATCTCTGTTTTTACGTATTTTTCTTCTTCCAAACCATCTACGAGGCGTGTCAGGGAAGATATTCAAGAGTACTGCTTGAAAGGTATCTACACAGCCCTTTTTCAAAGACCAAAGTTTCCTGTTCATCTGCCCAGTTTAGAGCCAAACCTTGTGGTTAAAAGCATCAAATGCAAAGCAAAACCAAAAGCATTTCTAAGGCACAGCACTGCATTTAAGTTAGAAGATCACATCTGAAGAACATTGACAGCATCACTCCTCCACAGCCTTCTAGATAGCATGAAACTGATAGTTTGTACCTTTAACATTGCCTCTGGTGTTTTAGCCATCTGCTCACAGATTGCCAAGTAAACATGAAAGAATGGATTTCATTCTGTATTTCACTGGCAATTTGCTAATATTTTACTGGATAGTCTACAGATAGCACACATCTGAGGGACCAAATGTTGCTCACCACACAAAATAAAGATCAAAATCTAGATTTTTGAGAATAAAGATTCTTATCAGGCACCTAGCTGCACTTGTTAGGAGCTCAAAAACACTTAAAAGTGGGTCAGACAGAGCAGTGAGAAGCAGGGTCACACAGCAACACAAATGAATCAAAAAAGTCAATCTCTGTATTAGAGTAATCAAGAGTAGAAGTAGTTAAAGGTAGTTTTGGCCCATACAACAGCCAGTCTAAATAGAGATAAAAGTTTATTCAAGCAGGAGTAAGAGATTATTTCACCCATAAATTAATGAAAAGTGAACCTACAGTAAGGAGCAATGCTAGTTCTCGTGAAACAGTGATGATAAATTTTAATGTTGCAAGCTGTATATTTTAACACCTCTTTTCTGAGCCCTGCTATTTATTCAACAGCTCACTTCCTAACCTTGAAGACAGAGGAGGCTGACTCACACTAGGTGGAAATCAAAGAACAGGCAGATGTCTGGAGGGTGTATGCTGTTACTGCATTCATAAAGCAGACCTCTTATTTCCTTACAATGGTCTAAATAAAAGAGAACAAGAATGGCTTGCATTATATTTCCATCTCAGGATTGACAGTTTCTTGTAGAAATCTCCCAAGTGCTCTTTAATTATATTCACCAGCTACTAAAGACAAAGTTTTCAATGAAAAACTTTGCTCCCCCTGATAAAAACTGCTAATATAAACAGATTTTTGAAAATCAATTCTCTTTATTTTGAGGAATCTGATCTGGGAAAAAAAGCAACAACTTAATTATGGTAGATACTAGTAATGTCTAAAAAATGATGCTAAACTAGTAATTAACACTGACTAACTAGTAATTAACACTGACTAGTAGGCCTAATCACAAAACAAAATTTAGCATAAATCGTTGTAAGGGTTAAAGCTTTCAGAATTAGCCTGGTTTTCTTTTCTAAATATTTTCTGAATTTCATTGTATACATTTTATTTTCTGAATATTTTCCACATTACTGTGTGTACAGTTTTGGAAGTGTTTTCTATGGCATGTTCCAGAGGTACTTACACATGTAAGTTTGCAGACAGGAACTCAGACTTAACCACAGAAAGACAGGAATGGTAACTACCAGAGCTTCAAGTGCCTTGTCACCTGGGAAAAGCCTGTCCTCCTGGGACACTAAGTCTGTGTGTGCAATGCATTGAGAAAATTGGAATCCTAAAAATGCAACTGAGAAAAAATTAGATCTGCAGAAGGAAGCCACATTAAGTAGAAAATGCCCAAAAGAGGGTGCTGTTTATGATTCTGCACAAAGAGCCACTAGGTCATTAGCTGCAGGCTGGAAGGAGGCACCTTTATGTGCTTGGAACTCTGTTGTGGGCAAAACAGTCTGCAGTCAGGTAATTTTAATAGAATTAATTTACTGTAAACAAAAACAAACCTCTCACTGCTGATTGCAGTTCTGAAAAAAAGAAAAAAAACACACACAAAAAAACCAACAAAAAAGGAAGATAAGCACTGAGATAGACACACAACCATCTATCCTCCGCCCTTCCTGGCCTCAGTTTTCCATATTTTTGCTGTACATTATGCTCTGTCCATCTAAATTCTTGCGCTGAAGTAGCAGGCAGGGTAGGAAGCTGAGATAGCAACCTGTGATAGTTTCTTTCTGTCCCTGTCTGCTTAGCCACCTCTGCTGTTCCATGATTAAAGGTTTCTGCTGCCCTTGTCCTCCACGTCTCTGATCAGCCTCGAACACTGATGGCCTGCAGTGCCCTCTGATGTGCCCCTGCTCAAGCATGGATTGCCCATGTGCCACAACCCTTCAGTGGTGAGGGTACCTCGTTTGGGTGGAGAGTCCTCTACACAGATCAGCTTGTCTCCAGCCTCCAGAGCTGCCTGTTTCCTTCCACACACTGTGTTTGGGCAGGGGCACCTTTGGTTCCTGGTTAGATGATTTTTAATGCCCAATGGCTAAGATTTTCTACACAAAGCAGGCATTTTCCATGACTGTTTCATATGCCCCAAAGTAGGCTGGAAGCAGCTTTGGCAGACATGAAGTGATTCACAGTAGCCCCTCCTGCAGCTCACCACCTCAGCCCCCTATGGCCACCAACACAGGCTCCATACAAAGCCACAGTGGCCAGTGGTGCAGAAATGGGGTGTCAGCTCCCGAGGTTTTCAAGCTTTAACAGGAGATCCACAGGTTGTTGTCCACGTGCAACCCTTCATCAAAACAGCTCTCTGCCAAAACGAGACCTCAACTCTCTTCCCATCCCCACAGAGAAATGCTTATCAGTGAGCACAAGGTTACTTTGGAAGTAGAGCCCCACCAATCTTTTCCGGTGAAATTAATTTCCTCCAAAATGAAACCATTTAAAAATCACTGAAGCAAGGACCAGATTTTCTGTTTCTACAGTGCTCCAGGTAAACTCCTTAATCCCAGGCTCCTGCACAAAAGCTGCACTGCTTTCTCTTTCTCTCTCAATGGGATGTGCAATCCAGTGGAGATATTTGGCAAATGTCCCTCAGCACAGCGAAAGATGGGGCCCAGTTTGTCCCCTTGAGGGATTAGGGCTGTGTTTGAATTCTCGTCTCACATGTTGAAGGGTTTAAAATAGGTCTATTCTTACCAACTCCATGTTCTATGTCTATTGTTTTGGAATCCTGGTTTACACACGGATGCCTGCACATTTGTACATGTGAAGATGCATACTGTCAAAAACAATACCACAGATGCAGTTGATTGATTTTGGCAGCATTATTTGTGATGGCAGACATGCTATGGATTAATGACACCTATTCTATGATCATTGCACTTGAATAGCTTCCAACATTTTTAGAAATTTGGGAGTAGTTTGTGACTTCTTTACCCAACACTGGTTTTGGTAATTTCCAGCATACATCATCAACATACTCCATGCCTTTATGTAATTTGATTATTTTTGAAACTCTGCATTTTGAATATGAATTAACAGATATCTATAGAAAAACATGTTGACAATTAGTATTGTGTTGCTGTTCAAAGAGATAAAATTTTAAGAAATGAGAAGGTAATATACTAACTGATAACGTTTTACCATGTAATTCACAGTACCATAATTTAATATTCATCACTGAAACCTCAGCATACAGGCACATAATATGAACTGTTTAAGCTACAGGAACCATAATTCCTAGAAAGGAAGAAAGAACAAAAAAAATTACATCTTTAGTGTAACAAGACATTAATTTTCATATTTAATTCCTGCTCCAGTCCTCTTGGTGAATTTTTCCTTACTGTTCAAAATTCTTTCTGTATGATATTATGTACTTCCCTTTTAGATAGGCATTGCTGTTCCCACCATTTACATGACATAATTTTGAAGAAAGTAGTAAAATATGAAACTGCTATATGTTTTCAGACATTTATTTTAAGAAATGCTATAAAATATTCTTCTTGATTTTTTTTTAGCAGACTATTTTTATTAATAAGCCAGAGGTAGCTGATTTCTTTTTCAATCCTGGGTCCAAGGTGCACCTCAAAATAGTTTCCTCCCCACGGAGCCTCATAGCTGTCTTTAGCAGCACTGGCACTGCCACATCCAGCACAGCCTAGCAACACTTCAAATACTGAGTCCTGCCANCCCTTATAGCTGCAGCAGAAAGAACCTTTCAGAAGACTGGATGGAGAAATCACGGGAAAAGCACCAAGAAGTGAGATATTACTCTGCTGCAGTGCACCCAACTTCAGCATTTCCCACCTTCTTGACAGAAATATTTCCTAAAGGCCCTGTTGGGAATTGCTGAGGTTGTTTCAATGATGGAAGCAGACGGGCTTTCTAGAAGAAGGCTGTAGGAAACTCTGCTCTGCAAGGACTCAATATGAAATTTATTTTCAAGTTTGGTATTTTCTCTGTTACATCAGCAATTCTGAGTTATCCTTGGCTGAAGAGTAAAGTTACTCTAAGTTATTCTAAGTTACTTTGCTGTAAATAAAACTTTTCTTTTTTTGAGACTGGCAGCTATTCCATCCAAGGACCTATGAGTCATGCTCTGTCATACCAAGTGTGGCTTAAAGTTTGAATAATCTCTCTCAGTGATCCAACAGGTGAAGCCTCTGCAGCTGTGCCTACTCCTGTATGGACTGCAGTGAGCAAATTCTATAAATCATTTGGGGCAAAATGTTGTGGTGTATTTGGGCAATTGGAGAGACACTTCCATTGCAGAAGCTCATCCCTTAACTAACAACTGCTATTCAAAGAGGGACACCACACATACAGAAGGCAATTATAATTTAATGTTTGACAGATAAAGTTCTGCATCTTATGTGTCTGGTGAGACATGAGTTCCTCTGCTATTCTTCCCTATTGTTGTCCTTTTGCAGTGTCCAGGGAAGCCCAGTGCTTTGCTCTGAGGCTTTATGCTGAAATATTGACAGTTTCAGGGCAAGAGCTCAATCTTCCTTGCATAAACCTTGCTCTCCCAGCAGGACAAAATTCACTGGACTCAGGGCAGTAAAAGCTACCCAAACCAATCACATTGCATCTTCCAGCACAACTTCTTCAAAGTTTGTTTTTCTCTCAACACTAAGGGGAAGGTGACATTTTGATAACAAGTTCAGGTGGTTTCAGCTAACTTTCCTCATCTATAGGTTCACATTTGCATTACCCAGGTGCTTGTTTCTAGTATCTCACAGAAGCACGTTGAAAGGACAACTCCCTGGACATACAGTAGTACGTGGTACAGAAATCCAACACTATATGCAATACAGCATTTTCATGTCTCTGCTCCCAGTGCAGAAGGGAGTAAACAGAAAAGAACAAAATACAGCCCAGGAAGATCTGAATGACCAGCAATTAATCATATTTCTTCACTGTGACAAAGGAGACAGAAAAATAGCTGTGCCAGATGCCCAGATTTAAAATACCTTCAATTACCTAAATCTGACAGTTCTGCTTTTATTTTTGAAAATCATCACAAGAATATGTTGGGCTACACCAAAAGCCAGAGCCCAGGCTACACTGTAAGATGGAATAGTAAAAATAATGGCTACTTACAAACACTAGACAGAAACACTTTTATGAAGAAGCAAGAAAGATGCCTGCTATTTATTTCATACTAACAATTGGCTCTAC
>WBNQ01065032.1:11880-41519 GCA_013401375.1 Spizella passerina | reverse complement strand
AGACACCAATTGTTTCTCAATATACACTGTGAATTTCCAGTTCCACAGCTCTGAAACAGTAGGAATATGCACCTTGGGTTGAGCTTTCTGTGTCTTGGAGTGCATGAGGATTCATGAGACACAGCTGAAATTCACTGTTTGCAACGGCTTAGGAAGGACAGCTAAGGCAAACTGATGCTCACTTATCTGAAGGTCTTTTACAAGTTTGCCTTCAGATGCTCAAAAGTTTCACATGCAAGTGAACAGCAATTCTGACCTTAAATACTGGGGAAATTGAGACATTAATTGTCTTCTGCTCCAAGATCTCTTCTAGGAGATGCCATGGAATAGCTACACATTTGCTGTGATTGTGGCATTTCCCCTGCATTTATAGTATAAATACTCTTTTTCTTGACCCCTCTCCTAAAAAAATTTTGGTTGGCATCCAAGAGGTCAGAGTTAGAAGTGCTGAGGAATTGATGAAATATCAGATCTGGCAGCCAGGCACAAGAGCTGCCTTGGCTTGCACCAGCAGAGAGAGATTAGAGGATGTAAGAGTATTGCTACTTTTTCCTGGGTGATAAATTTTTGTTTTCTGAGTTTCAGTAAAGCTTCACAGGCTTCAAACCTTTTCTGAATCCTGTTTTTCCAGCTCTAATTCGGAGGACATTCTACACTGTATTGGATCTTTTATTCATATTATGAGGAGGCTTTTCCTTAAAACAAACAAACAAACAAAAAAACAAACATCCAGGCTCAGTAATTTTTTTTAATGGTGCTTCCTTCTCAGTGTCATTAACAAAAGCATAATTTGTAGGGTTTGGTTGGTATTATTCTAAAGGTATTTTCCCATGGTTTTAAAGTACTGTGGAGTTCATGTGACTGAGTCATTCAACCTTAGACAGAAGATTGCATTGTTTTGACTTGGAAGACCTCATGTTTAAGAGAAAGGACAAAGATTGAGGGTGCTAGAAGTCCAGGGTCCTTATGTCTCTAACTGGATCATGGAAACAGTCTAAGTGTATCACCAAGGCTCTGTAGCTGGGCTTTGGGTGATGAATACTCCTGGATCTGTATTTGCTTAAATCAATATGAAGGCTGTCTTTCTGTATCGGTGTCAACCTTCAGCTTGCTAACAGGATTAGTTCCATAACAACATAAATTTAACCAGTAGGTAGTTAATATCTTTCTTTCAAAACAGCTGTGTTGTTCTTGTCTTTTTTAAACATAGAGATCAACAGCTGCAAGATAACTTTAGTATTTTCAGATTATGTTGTTACAAAGGCTTTGGGTTAGTTATTTTTATTTTCTTTTTGTCTTCTGTTATATAGTAATAATTATTGAAGCAGCAAAACCTGATCATTCGAATTTTGAAAAACATATATTCCTTTATGAATAGGAGTTTCTAAGAACTATTGTTAAGGTACACCATCACCCAGATGATTTTTGAAGAGCCTGCATGTACCTAACTATAACTGTGGAAATGACTGAAGCCTTGGCGTAAGCAGATTTTATTGAAGATTTTATTGCTTTACAAAGCAGACTTGTTTTTTTTGTTTGTTTGTTTACGGTTGGGGTTTTGGGGGGTGGGAGAGAGGTTGTTTATAACATCTTTGAAATGAACCTGCTTAACAAGCTGAATTCTTACGATGTCTGAAAGCTCCGATGAAACTCCAATTGACTTTAATTTGGCTCATATTTTGGCAGGAAAGGAGAAAAGCCTGGGAGAATGACCTTTACTTATTCCCTAGAGTGTAAACAATTGAGAGATAGATATGAAGAGATCCACATTCTCTGTAGGAGCCTTTCTCTCCTCTCAGCGCATACTGTGTAATGAATCCGTAACTCACACGGGTGTTGATAGTAATTATGTACATGCACTGGGAAGGAATGGAATTTTAAATTGGTAACTCTTCATAAAATCTTATTAAAATAGTTCTATAGGCCACTGCTCAATGCAGTGGGTTAATAAGCATTAGTCAAATTCCTGCCAGGGCAGGAATCCAGTAGGATTAATATTGGTAAAATGTTTAATAGAAACTTGTTTTTTAATTACTTTCCAAAGAGAAGAGGGCATAGATAATATATATGTTTTGTAAAAAAATCTTCTTTATTGTAGCCCTCTGTTACTTAGTACTGGTTTTGTCACTGAATACCACTAGATATGAGAAAATAATTTAAACCATTGGAATAGCAAAACTTTCATATAAAAAGCAAGGTGAGAGAATACAGACCTGCATTGCTAAGCCTTTCAGAAAATGTATGCGCAATCTAAATTTTACCCCATAATGAACAATGCATTATGTTATAACCTTTAACTATATGATTGTATGCCACTTCTTGAATAAAACCATTTTCTTCACCATGTTTTAAATAGTGGTTTATGCAGTTTTTTCTAGTACTATCTATTATTCAGTATATGCTAGAAAGAATCCAAGACAGTATTTTATATAAAATGACATAGCATGCTAATGTTGCTCGATACATTTACAAATAAATCACCTTTCTGCAACACTATTCTTCCTTGGTTCTCAGACAGCCTTACAGGGGACTGAGACATACCTCAGCAGAATTTTAACTCCTCTAGGTCCCAAGAAGCTGACCCCTCCACAGCATGCCTTACTGGCATAATCAAGCACATGTTCTAAAGTTAGGAACAATCACAGCTCTAATATTGCTAATTGCTGAGACGATACCTTGCAGATATCTCTGTTCATAGAGAAAACCGACGATGAACATGCATACCAAAAACATGCAGGCTGGGAGGCTGCACTCAGTACATTGCTGGGTCTTATCTCTGCTTTTGAAGTTCAACAGACTCCTGATCACAGGAATGCCCAAATCCTGCCAGCTGCAGGGCCAGCGCTGAGTCACTGGAATGCAGAACCCGAGGTCCCTCCCTCGCCACGCTGCACGAAAGAACCCAAAGAGATTGTCAGCTCAGGTAGAAACTACACTTCCCCTCCTTGCAAGCAGAGCCACAGAAAAGATACAGGCAAAGAATTTATGCACCCACACATTCACACATTTGCTCTTGATACTCCTCTCTAGTAAACACTAGGAAGAAAAATAGAAACCAGACACTTCTGTGGCATGGAAAATCACAAAATGAAGTTTTCAGAGCACACATCAGTATTTGTTTTGTGATGCTGATCCCTTATAGCATACTCCATGCTAGAGCAGTTCTTATGCCACAGGTAAGTGTCCTAATATCACCTAGGATGAAGTATTTTTCCCTTTCTAGTATGTCAGGTTTTTACATGTGTTAACAGCACTGAAATGAGTATGCGTCTACATTTTGGGGTTGCTACAGAGTAGCTAATCCTGATGAGGTAGAATCAGCAGAAGCAGAACACACATAATTATATAAAACATCTATGTTTTTTGTCATGATTATTTTCATTGTGCTCTTCAGCGGGCATATAAAATAAAAAGATCAATTTTAAGTAACTCCTGTAATCCATTTATAAAAAAATTAAGCTTTACAGCTTTTCTTCGGTCTGCATGCATGATTATAGCACTCAAGATCATAGCATTCTTATGGCTACATCAGATACCATATTGTAAAACCTATTTAAAAATGTTATTTTGAGTAAGCTTGATAAGCATTAAATGGGGTAAAAAAATTGTTTTGTTGCAAGCCAGGAAGAATGAATACTTGATTAAATATCAAAGACCAAAATTTACAAAATAATACCAGGAGAACAGAAGCAAATTTAGCTTACAGGCATTAAAGGAAGACATGATTAAACTGATTAGTATGCACAGCATTAGTCATTGTTACTATACAATTCTGCTGTCTGCTGAAGTATCTAATCTACAATAGAAGTAAGATATTTTAGCCATCAGGTTAACATATAACAGCTGGCACATAATAATTACTGCAAATGAAATCGGGAAGTGTGATGGAATTTTCATGTATTTATACACATATATAGGAAGGAAGTGTTCACCAGATAAATCATCTCAACATAACAGAGCTCTTTGTTAGTCAACCTGTCAGACATACATTAGATAAAACTCTTGTATAGTTTCTTCTTGCTGCTGTTTCTGTCAGAACTTAAAAAACTGAAATACTAAAGATGAATGAATGCTGGTCAGACATTTAATTTCTGCCACTAAATTGTAAGAAATGAATGGCATGTTGATTTGCTGTGAAAATAATGTCTGTCATAGCTATGTTACTTCAGAGAAAGTAAACAAAGGAGGTGGGTAATAGCATATATTTACAATAAAGTTGTTGTATTCAGGTTCATATACAGTAAATGTAACCATAGTTCAAATCACTGATTTTCCTTTTGAGTGGCCCCACTCAGTGAGCTCAATTTGCATGTGATGTGTTTTGTAGAAATTGCAACTGATGTTTCCATTCAAGTGAGATCAAAACAAAAGTCTTAATCTGTTTTTCTGGGGCAATGATGATCTAAGGGTAGTGATCCAAAGCCCAGACTCACTCAGAGGAACAAGAACTTATCTCACAACTCATTTAACTCATATTTTGGGTCTTAGTGTGCAGAAGTAAACAAGGTTATTTTCTGTTTTCCCTGTCCCTGGACCCTACATGAAGATGGGTAATGGACATTACCTTGTCAATTCATGCCACTTTCTTTGCCTCCTGGCTATCATGAACTCAAGCATCAGAGGGCAGAGAGGGAGAAATGCTCTGCTGGAATGGGCCTGCAATCACTTTTGGCTACTGTAATCCCTTCCTCTAAGCCAGCTAGTATTTCCAAGTAAGGAGTTTCTGGTTTCAGAAGAGAAAATTTAAACAAATAAGGCTGCAGTTAAATGTTTAAGACAGATTTTCTTATTGTGATTAGATTGTCTTGGGTGAAAGGGTCCTCTTTGGATACTTCCTTGAAATACAATATATGGTACATGTTGTCTTAAGGAATTTAAGTCATAAAAGACAAAAAGTGCTAGGAATTATTCAATTAATATCTAAATTGCCAGGATGAAATATGAAAGGGGAAATAAGACAATTTTATGCTGTTTCTGACTACTGGTTTTTTTCCTGTTTGAGTATCTGGCAGCCCCTTCCAATATGAATCACATACTGGGGCTGAAGGTCAAGGACTGAATGAGTTGTTCATTTTAACCTTCCTGCCTTCTCCTACAGTCAGATTGAAACATAAGTAACATTTTATTCATATTTTCCCCTTATTTCTAATGTTATCAATTTCCAAATACCAGATCTTTTTACTTTATTTGTATGAAATGCTCACCTATTCTGTAATGGCACCATATGTCCCACATGAGGAGTAAAGTGTTACAAATCATGCAAATCAAGAACCTAAAACTCAATAGCTAGATCTACTTGAGCCAGCTGGTGAAATTGATGTAGTTCCCTACATAATTTTACACTGTGCAATTACCAGACCTTTAATGGAGGAAACAAATTGTCAAATGATACTTAGTTCATTCCTTATTTCTTACATGAATTGATATTACAATACAAAGAGAAATGCATGCACATATTATACATTATTGTTTATGTAATATATAATATATATTCAAGATTTCTGAAAAAAATCAGATAGAGGATGTAAACTCAATAAGAGTAGTATATTTAAAATCCCTAATTCCATGAAAAGTAATTGTTATGCTCTCTTTCCAGCTCTTTTTGTTACTATTTAAAAGGGTGTCACGACAAAAGGAAAACTGCATAATATAGAACAACAAGGAATTTCTATGTGGGAGGTTTTATTTTAACTTAGAGAAACTAAGGATACTAAGGCAAGAAATAAAAAAAAAGGGAAGGATGTGGTGAAAATATTTTGCATATATACAAAATTAATGTCAGGTATAAAAATGTTTTAAATAAAACATTTGTTTTCATGTTAGCTGAAAATCTAGCTATTGCCTTTTCCTAACAACTAAGGCTATCACTATCATTCACTGAAAGAAACTTCTTATTAACAGAGTTTTCAAAATTAAAAAGAAACAGGATTTAATTACATTATTTGATCCTTTACACAGTTTGTTATGGCTCATACACAGTTATGCATGGTTCAAAATCCAGGCCAGTTGGTTTCTTACCCTTAGCTCAACATGCAGTCACATTAGATTACCTTCAGGTTTTTGTTTTGGCTTTTTTTGCCTTCACTATAATTGGACATTTTACATAGACTGTACTCTCAATTCATTTATATTTGGCACTATATTGAAATACACTTGTCATTGTTAACCAGCATCCAACAATTATGATAATTTGACATACCATTTTCAAAGTTATATTGAATTTTCTCTTCTTATAGACACTAATTGCATATTTGAAGTGATGGATCTTGCTCTCTCAGAAGCATGCATCTGGATCCCTTATTTATCATTACTTGAGAAAGAGGTATGACCTTATTTCTTCCATTTCTTAGGTTTTCAGAAATGCATAAACAGTGCAAACAAACATAAATCATGTTCCATCAACTAACTTGTAAAACCATTTACATGGAAACAGGGTAATTCTGTCCTATTTTCTGCCAAGTAAGTTAGTGCTTAAGAAACTCAGGTGGAACAGAGAAATTGGACTGAATTAGCTCATACTTGAAATAATATGCCATATTTGGCACAATTATTAGGCTTCTGTATATGTCTGGAGAACCACAGGGATGTGTTATTTAGCCTTTTCACCTGAAAACATTTCCATCTTGTCTTCGTGCACATCCCTGTGCCATTTTACAAGCCTCCCCTCCAATCCCAGGTGGGAGTCTTTGACTCCTATTCATTTGCAACACTTCTGCTGTCAGAAATGTGTTGTGGGAGATAACAAATGAGTGGCATTGAAAGGAATCCCATCTGCGCAATTGGACACACAGAGTTCATCCAGAAGCTGCTGCACATCAGCGGCACCACCCCTGACAGCTCTGGCTCTGGCACAGGAGGGGAACACCACACAGTGCCATGTGCATGCAGGCAATGAGCTCCCAAATGGTTCCCCTGCTCTGCAGAGCTCTGAATCCTCCCTTGCCATCGGGTGCACATTTAATAAACACATTTCCATTGTGAATGAATGAATGACAGCTCGGAGACTTACAGTACTCAGAACAAATATAAACAACTTTTTCATTTTTGTGAGAGGAGGATGAGGAGAAACTGTGTTGCAAGAATAGCTGAAAGTAAGTTTTTCACACGTGTTAATTCATGAGAAAGTGGTGATGGGCTGAAAGCTGATCCCTGTTACCCCCAGTGTACATGGGAGCCAGACATGGAACTCTTTGATTAGAAAAACCATTTGCTTTGAACCCCCAGAATTTCAAGCAGAGAACTATTTGAATGACTGTTGCTGTTAGTTAAATAAGCATCAGTAACACACTTTTTTCAACCCTTAATAATTAAGTTTTGCTTGGCACTTCCATGTAACCACCATGCTGAGTAATATCTCACTGAAGACTAGACATTTAGAGGTGTAAGAAGTGGTAGAGCAGATACTTTAAATTTTCATCATGACATCTCTCACCATGTTTTTAAAAAGCCTATGTCAATTAAGGGAAGTACGCTTTGAAGAACTTCCTGCAATTTTTATTTAGCTTAGAGATATAGTTATTTAGCATTTCAAATAAGCCATGAAGTGCAGAAAATGGCCAGTAGCAGCTAAATCCTGGAAAGCAGAATTTTAAGTAGGTTTTCTACAGTTAGAAAACTTAAGGAAATGTTCAGTTACTTGCAGTTACCAAGAAGGGTAATGAACATTTATAGGTCTTTAACAGCATGTCATGTCACAGAATCCATATTAACAGACTCATTGGAAAGACATCTACTGTATTCAGTGATTTCTGCACTGGGAACTCTGCAAGCAGTTCTGAGATTCCCCACACTTTTAAGCAGGTGGCAGTGTAGGTTAGAGAGACAGAGATTTTTCCTGCAGCTGATAGAAATCATGCTTTCCAATTTTCCCATTTATCTCAACTTAAGGTAAAAATACACAGCACTATTACTGGGTTCCTATCTAGATGGGAACAGGCATGAACTTTGAAATGCACCTCTTTGTTGACTCAACAGAATTCCATTATTTCTAGATGCAGCTTTGTGAGCTTTATTTCTCAGAACAAGAGCCTGCAGTAAGAGACACAACTTAACCTCTCTTCTTTAATATGACAGTGGGAAGACCTTGTCTTTTGAAGGGGTTAGGTGATGTTACAGCACAGTGATCCAGCATCAGTGCTCAGTGTCTAATGATAAACTTTGATAGTTTTAATAAAAGCAAATACAGTGCCCTTCCTTCTATTTAATTTATGTCACTGACACAGACTCAGCAGATAAGGAAATAAGGAATTTAGTTTACATTTCCAGCTTTGGTCTGCCCTTTCAGTTATTTCAATAATTTGTGCATAAAATGTTGCAATATCTAGTGTTTGTGCCTAAGGATCACTAATAAGGTTTATTTTAACATCTTTGACAGCAACATGGATGGTGGGATGGAGTGCCTCCTCTACTAGCCTAAGGATGACACTCAGCTGGACAGGCTAGAGAGAGGCAATGCCATCCAGAAGGTTCTTGAGAGGCTTGAGAAGCGAGTCACATGAACCTTGTGAAGTCCAACAAGACCAAGAACAGGGTCCTGCATCGGGGCAATCCCAAGCACAAATACTGGCTGAGCAGAGGATGGATTGAGAGCAGCCCTCGGTGGTGTTGGCAGACAGGAAGCTGGACATGAGCTGGCAATGTGTGCTTGCAGCCCAGAAATCCTCACACCTCCTGTACTGCACCAAAAGCAGCGTGACCAGCAGGTCGAGGGAGGTGATTCTCCCCCTCTGCTTTGTGAGACCCCTCCTGGAGTGCTCTGTCCCGGTTCAGGGGGTCATCCTGAACGAGAAGGACATTGACCTGTTGTGGCAAGTCTACAGGGAGCTGTAAAGACGACCAGAGGGATGGAGCACCTGTCCTATGGGAGAGTTGGGGTTGTACATCCTGGAGAAGAGAAGGCTCCAGGGAGATCTTACAGCACCTTCCAGCTCCAAAGGGAGCTTACAAGACAGCTGGAGAGGGACATTTTACAAGAACATGTAGTGATAGATCTTAAACTGGAAGAGGGCAGGTTTAGATTAGATATGAGGAAGAAATTCTTTACTGTGAGAGTGGTGAGGTATTGCAAAATGTTGCCCAGAGAGGTTGTGGACACACCACTCCTGGATGTGTTCGAGGTCAGGCTGGGTGGAGCTTTGAGCAACCTGGTCTAGTGGAAGGTGTCCATGTCCATGGCAGAGAGATTGGAACTAGATGATATCTAAGATCCCTTCCAACCACAACCATTCTATGGTTCTCAATATTTTTAAATTTTATATATTCTATTTAATTTCTATTTTTTTTCAGATTCATCCTACCCTAATAAACTAAAATAAACAAACAAAATGCAAGAGCTGAGTTTCATTTAATGAACAGTATGTGGCTTTGATCTCTGGCTAATGTGTGAACAGAACAATCCTTTTTCAGAAACACTTTTTTTTAAAGATGACTAGACACATGGTTACAGCAGCTGTCATGAAGCTGTAGGTTTTTCACTTGGAGATATGAAAAATGTGTGCTTGTGCAAATACTCTTGTGGAAGTGAAGCAGTGTTCAGGTGCACTGGTTCTGCAGCAGGACTTAAAAATATAGATGAACCCAAAACTGATGAAAGAGCAATAGTTCCTCCTATTTTGTGAGTGCAGGATGGGTAAAAATCCCAACTTCTTTGCAGGAGTTATTTCCACACTGCTGAAAGCCAAGTTTGTCATGTTCAGGTGGAACTTGAGCATCAGGCAGAACCTGGCGCCTCTCCTCCTAGCGGTTGGCACCACCGAGGAGAACCGGGCCCCTTCCTCTCGACGCCCGCCCTGTCGATATTCCCGCAGGGTGATGGGGCCCGGCTGAGCCCCTCTTTGCGGGGAGAGCGCCCGAGCAGGGCGGAGGGCAGGGCGGAGGGCAGGGCGGAGGGCAGGGCCGCTGCTCCGGCAGCTCCGCGGGCAGCGGGAGGCGGCGGGAGCGCCCTCAGGGCCTGCCCGCGCCGCGACAGCGCCTCCCCGCGGCGGGAGCGCGCATCGCATCGCACCGCTCCGCACACGCAGCCCCACGCGTGACAAACGCACCGCGCTGACACCCCACACACACCACAGCCCCACGCCTGACAAACACACCGCGCTGACACCCCACACACAGCGCAGCCCCACGCCTGACTTGACACGCGAGACAAACACACCGCGCTGACACCTCCGCCCCGCACACCCCGCACCCCGCAGCCCCACGCGTGACTAACGCACCGCGCTGACACCCCCGCCCCACACACCCCGCACCCCGCAGCCCCACGCGTGACAAACACACCGCGCTGACAATCCCGCCCCACACACCCCGCACACCGCAGCCCCACGCGTGACAAACGCACCGCGCTGACAATCCCGCCCCACACACCCCGCACACCGCACACAGCGCAGCCCCGCTGCCACAGGAGCGCCCCGCAGCCCCCACGCCGCTCGCAGCCCGGCCCGCGGGTCCCGCCCGGCCCCGCGGCAGCCCCGGCCCCGCGCCCCCCGCATGCGCAGCGCGGGCGCGGAGCTGTCCGAGCGCTGAATCCGGCGCTGCCGCCCCATTCCGGCACAGCCCGCGGCTCCCGCCCGCTCCGCCTGCCCGCAGCCCCCTCCGCGCACCCCGCCGCCCTCCCCGGCAACGCCGACGCTTCCCTACCCACAGAGGGGGAAAGCACAGCGACCCGGTAGCCCCACCACCGTTCATAAATACTAATTTTCAGCGAAAAGGGAATAAAACATATCGACAACAGAACTGCTCTCAGCGCTGTTCCCTTTTGCCTGATGCTCTTCGCATAGTTGGGTTTTCTCCTCCTCTCTTTTCCTTTTTTTTCCCCCTTTCTTTCAATTTCTTTTCTTCTTTTTTGCTTGTTTTTTTCCCCCCCTCCATCACTAAAAGCAAGTCGAGGGAACGACTGTGTCTGATGCCTTATCTCTTTTGTGCTGACTGCTGGAGATGAGCCTAGGCTTGACCTGACCATGATTCCAAGGACTGGCACTTCTCTTTTACCCCCACTTTGTAGAGATCCAGACCTTCTCTTCCTGATTGTCAAGAAAATTAAATTTTTGCTGAATTTGGAAATCTAGGCAGCAGCAGCTTACTTTTTCCCTGCATCTCTCTGGAATCGTTTCTGGGATATTTCCAAATCATCACAGAAAGCAGGAGGAATGAACCGGCAGCTAGTGAAAATTTTGACAACCTTGTTTGCATTTTTCTTAGAGACAAACCACTTCAGGTAGGTGATACCACTCTGTAATGATATTTGTCAAAAGGTCGTGAGAATCATAACTATAAAGATACTACGTCACAATAACCTAGTTTGTTTGCTGTATTTGAGAGTGTTTTGTGTTCATTCTATATAGACTATCCCTTTTTACACTCAGAGACTCGTTGCTTGGTAACAAACACAAAAAATAATAATCTCAAGTTTGGGTGATCTATTTTCCATTTTCTGATGCAAAGATGTGGGGTTTTTTTTCACTGTGTATCAGTACAGCTAAGAACATTTTCTTTGGCTTTTCTTCCTAAATGCAAATTCTCTGCTCCTGGCAAAGGCTTTTTAGGAAGTTGCTTTCCTTCCCTCCTCTTCAATCTTTGGAAATTATTGTACTGGTTTTGTCAGGGATGTAGTTATTCGAAATTAGAGAACCAGCCCTCTCTGATTTTGGGAAAACCCTGGATCAGACTAGTATTGTGTTCACCTAAAGTTCCAATGTTTCTAATTGTTTTTTAACGTTTCATGAGCTTTTGCTTCAGCTATTGACTTTTTTTGTGGTGCTAAGCAAACAGGTCAGTCTTATTAACCAGAATTTTGGATGAGATTTATTATTGGACTGTATGCTGCTGTGCATCTGCACGTACAGATGAATCTACATGTAAAAGTGTTGTTCTAAGAGTAATGAGGGATACACATAGAGACAGAGTGAAACTGTTTATATTTGTGAGCCTGGCTTCACAACATGACTCATAACTAGTGGGCTCTGAATGAAAACAGAAGTAATTTGTATATGAATAACTGTATTGTCTTAATTTTCCAGTTTTTATTTTCTTAACTGAATTATTTCATTACTTAAGTTGGATAGATCATCTGCTGTGTATTAAATATTAAAAATATTTGCAATGGTACCCTGTCATTGACAAAAGCAAAAGGAAGCAACCGCTTCCTATAAATGGAACCTGAAAAAAAATGTGTGGAATCACACCACGAGAATTTACTATCACCTTGCCTCTTAACAATTCAGGTGAATTGCTTCTCTTGTGTAGTGAGAGAGGATTTGATATTTTCTTCTCCTTTCAGATGATCAGATATATATCTGATATTTTATACTTGCATGTAGATGCATGAAAATACTCCATGAAACATTCCTGAAACTGAGAGGTTCCCTTTGGGCAAATATTTAAACAGAGTGTTTAAGAAGTCAGAATTGCTTTTAATTTAGCTCAAAGACAAAGTGGAAACAGACACAATGAAATTGGTTATTTAAGACTTAAGATAATGTTTTATTATTAAATCTGTGCCTCTACACACCAAATATGACCATTTTCATTCTAGTTTCTTCTTCCCTGGGGAACAACCGTGGGGAATTCCCAAACTGTCTTTCTCTGCAATGTATTATGTGTTTGCAATATGCAATGTGCTGCGTACACAGCATTTCACACACATGATATCATACCAGGAGTTTTCCCTTAAATCCTTGAAACAGACGTGTTCAATGAACTTGCATATGAATACCACCTGGTGATACTAAATTTTATTATTCAGTGCTCATGGAGTGGGAGTGAAACTCCCCTAAGATCAGTTGTGACTGACTCCAGAATACTTTTTGCCGTGCTGGGAAGGAATCTGGACACTCATTAGCATGATTTAAATATTTTTTGGATATCATCTGTAAAAAAAAAATATTTTTTTTTCCCATCTGTATCTTTCCCAACATTAACAAATCCAGTATTTTTCAGTGTTGCTTGTTAAGTGTTGTTGGCTCTTGTTTGGAAGTTTAGGACCACCTTAAACCAGTGTTAACATAACATTTTAACAGCATCCATGCAATTAAAACAATGATATAAAATAGGATATCAAAATCATTCTAAGATGTATCTACACATTAAGGTGAAGAGTAAATTGAATCTTCCTAAAGTCTTAAAACTGTAATGAATTTTTTTTTTTTAAAGCTAAGGCTTTTTCTGAATGGAAAATTGTGTTCATGCATGATACCTGAAACTTGTCTTTGTTTCTAGAATAAAGTTTTCAGATGAAAGGTAGAGTATGTTGCTCTGTAAAAACATTAATTTCTACCTTCACTGAGTTGAGACAATTTTATTTAGTTATGTAATTTCTCCATGACTTGAATACAATACAAGCTAAATATTAGCTAATGTTGGCTAATAATTTATTTAGGACGACTTTCTGTAAAGAACATGATTCAAGATCTGGAAAATCCCCCTCACAGACCCTGTCTCCTTCAGATTTTTTGGACAAATTGATGGGAAGGACATCGGGGTATGATGCTAGAATCAGACCAAATTTTAAAGGTAAGTTTTCTAAGACTTTTAATTAATTCATTGATAAAGTTTGGGATAAATTATAGGTTTTGAGGGGGTTTTAACCTCTGGGTTTAGAGTATGTTTTCAATAATTTCACTTTTCCAGTGTTACAGTGCCATGGAAAACAGCTGATCCATGGAGTGGACTAGGAGACAGAGCAGTGTAGGTAATAAAAGTCCAGAGCTTGAAAACCTCTTTTGATATGACAATAATGTTCAGTTGTCAGAAAATGCTTCTGAAGACTTTACTAATTTAACATAGTGAATAGGATTATGGGCTTCAGACTAAAACCACCCATGATGACATGTTCCTAAAATTTTTAAGCCACAGAGACAATATCATTAAAAATTTCATGCTGAGATATTGTCTTCCTTATAGCAGTGTCTGAAGAAAAAAATCTGTTTTCTTTCAGCTTGAAGAAAGTAAAATCTTCTTCCCCAAGGTAGGGGGGACTCAAGGAATATACACAGAAGATTTTATCCTGCAAATGCTGAATGAATGATAAAAACCAATGGCTCAGGATCCCTATAAAATATAGAAACTGTATTTTGTTTAGTACTTTTATAACAGTCCCCATTTCCTCCAAAATTTGGGCTGAATTGTGGAACTTCACCACCACCATCCCAGCACAAAGAAGGCAGTGTACTGGAAGCTTCTTTTGCTAACATTATTACTCAAAGCAAGTTTTCCTTGCTGTAGTCCTGTAAATCCCTATAGAATAGAGCACAGAACATCTTGTGGCTTTCTATGAAAGGTGTTGGGAGAGAAGTTTTCATTGCCAATATTTAGCATTTTGGGACAGCCCACCAAAATCATCTCCTCTAGGTCAATTAAAAGCTCAGAGTATGGTTTTACTTTGAAAACTGATAGACTGCTTTCTCCCTTAACAAATCACATGGCAATGTACATTTTCAACTCATATCTATTAGCTCTGGCCACTGAAATGCATTTTTTCCTGTATTATTAAGCCTTTTTAGCAGTACTGTGAAAGTTGATAATGACTGGAAAAAATAATAATTTCTTAGCCAGTGAATGAACTGTAAGGAGAGAAGAAGCTCACATGTCAATGAGAAAAGTGTTTAATTAAATTTAGATCAAAGATTGGTTTCTTCTCTCTGTTCCACATGTGCAAATTACAAGATTTAGAACAAAGTGCCTTTTTTTGACTGCTTCCTATGCCTGAGCAAGGAGCAAACCAGTATGGATTTCAGATCCAAAGGTTTGAAAGCTGACAAATTAAGAAAACCTAGTCAGTGAAGTCTAAAGTCTTAATTTCAGAGTATTTTTCAAAGCGTTTATTGGGTTCCTGAACAGGTGTCCACATCAGCTTATAGTATGCAATATTGCATTAGTCTCTCACATTAATTTTGTGTGTTCGCATGAGTATCAGTGAAATTTTAGAGAATGTAAATGAAGGCAGAAATTGCCTGAATTGAGCACAACATCAATCCTTAAGAACATTTTCCTGATCTTTAAAGAGGAAAGAGCAGGGTAGGGTGTGCACTAAAAAATCATCTCTTGTATCTCAGACAAAAACCAGTAACAGCAACAGTCCCATGTACGTACAGGACTTAGAGACAGCTCTCTATTGCTCCCCAGTATGAGTCCACAACCATTTCAGGAGAGCACAGGAGGCAGGCTCATGGCTTTGCTCCCCTGACACTGAGGTGTGTGGAGCAGGTATTGTGTGGTGCACGCTGAGCTGTTTGATAGACGCTTCTCCCCTCTGAGTTCTGTATTTTGTTTGCATTCCCAAAGTGAAGTTGCTGCCTGTTGACACATATGAGACCTTACTGGGAAAGCATCTGCCATATTTTGGTTTTTAATTTATTTATTAAGTCACACTCCAGAGCAGGATGGTACTTTGTGGTAATTTGAACTGGTAAATAGATCTTCAATTCTTGCTCATAATTTCGTGTCTGTGAGCTCTCCCAGAGCTCTCAGTATTCTGGTGAGGGGCCTGAAAGTTCTCCTTGTTCTTGGCTATGTTCATTTGAATGGTATTTTGGACCTCAGAGTTTAGAACTAGGGAGTTAAGTCATGCAGTTTTGAACTTCATATCACCAGTCAAAACCTTGCCAGCTAATAACCCTGTTTATTAGTCAATATCTATGTTTTCATTGCCCAAGTCTCAGCAATGGTTCAAAGAAATGGAAAATACTAATTGTTCTGTATTACATACTTCTTCCTTTTAAAGAATAAGAACAGCTGCAAAGGAGTCAAAATAAATTTATTTTGCTTGAGTTAGTATGATAAAGATTATTTTTTTTACTGAGTCTTTATTCTGTCCATAATAAATTGTTCTGGTTTTTAACATTTATATACATGTTTAAGATAATTTTGGGGTAAGGCCTATTGTACAATACTGATATTCTAAATCATATAAATGGAAGAATGTATGAAATGCTGAATGAGTACCTGATTCATTACATTTTTCATATTTTAAGGAGAGAACTTTTTATCGTAAAAGAGGCTACTGGAGCAATGGTTTAAACTAAAGACCTTCTGTCTGGTTTTGATTTTAGTCTGGGGACAATATTTGTTTACTATGTTTCAGAAAAGACATTGTGAATCAAGATAGTTGTGCCATATTCAGCCTCTCCTCATAGGGTCTTGAGGGGCAGCTGTGTGAGGAGGCCTGAGGGCACTTGGTCTGCTCAGCCTGCAGAGGAGGAGGCTGAGGGGAACCTCATTGTGCATTGTGGTCCTCAGCCTCCTCACAAGGGGAGATGGAGGGGCAGGCACTGATCTGCTGACCCTGGTGAGCAGTGACACGACCAAGGCAATGGCCTGAAGCTGTGTCAGGGGAGGTTTAGGTTCAATATTAGAAAAAGATTTTTCACCCAAAGGGTGGTTGTGCACTGGAACCGGCTTCCCTGAGAAGTGGTGGCAGCACCAAGCCTGAGGGAGTTCAAGCAGCATTTGGACAATGTTCCCAAGCACACGGTGGGATTCTCTTGGCCCCTGTGCAGGGCCAGGAGTTGGGCATGATGGTCCTGATGGTCTCTTCCAACTCAGTTCAATCTGTGGTTCTGTGATTCTACTCATGCGTTTGTCTGGCTTTTTCCGCTTTAGACCAGTTACACAGCCTTTTCTGAGTCCACTACAGGGATTTTAAAGCGTCAGAAAACTCTGATTTCATGGAAATGCAACTGAGTAGAACACATTTATCTTATGCCACTGATTATACAACAATTAAATATACTTTTATGACTAGTTTGAATTACTGGAAAACAGCAGCTATTAGATTAATTTTTGAAATAAAGGCTGTGCACTCTAAAGAGAGAGGAAAATGCTACTTACTGGAACAAGGTGTTTTATCCAGATAAAGCATTTCTTCATTAGTGACTACTTTTTCCTATCTTGTTCTTGCAAATTAAAAAATTCAGGAAGATAGTGGGAGAGCAACAGGTGAATATATAAACATTTAGACATCAACAACAGGGGTTCTTTGGTTGTGATTTTTTGATTTTTTGTGGCTGTTTTTTGTTTTTTTTTGGTTTTGTGCTTGCTTTTTCCCCAGCAGTACTGTATAATGAAAGATACTTTCTCTCTTGTATTGTTCTGTCTTATATAATCATTCGAAAGCAGAAAAACATATTTCTTTTTTCTTTTCAATTTCAAGTGGTTGGATACAAAATGTCCAGACACTAAGAGGGGATGTCTCCCTGATGAAAAGCCAGAAGGAAGTTCCAGAGCGACAGCTCTTAACGCTGCCCTTCTTTAATCACTCTCTGTCAGATATTTAATGCACACTTTTTCATCTTCCACTTATCTTTCTTTGAATTGGAACAGGCTAATAATTTGTGTAAGGACACAGAGGGGAGTACTTTCAAATGTAAATATGAAGACTGCAATCCAGTACTAACTGAAGTCCCTGAGAGTCTTTCTGTTGACAGCAAATGTATGCTCATGGTCCTGTGAGTTGATTTGCAGTTTCTTCTTCAATTACAGCATCAATTGAGCATGGTTTCTGAAGTACAATAAAAGGTGAGGCTTAGACAGTGCATTTTTACTTTATTAATATAAATTTTCTATTTTTTATGGTAAAACACAAGAGAAGCAATGTATTTTACTTTCTCCAGTGCTCACTTTGCTTTCAAAGTTAAAAAAAAGGCAGGAAATAGCAGTGTAGAGCACCTCTGTTATGAAACTAGCCAAGAATGTGCTTTCTCATTGCTAGAAACAAGGGATGGTGAAGTGGTATCTTAGCTTAGTGTACGTTCAGCTCAGGCTCAAGAGCACTGCATGTAATGCCAGGATACAAGGGATCAAGCTAAAACTGAATTACAACATGAAATGTGGGGCTAATGCAGAGCCAACTTGAATTTAACATTTCCGAGCAGGTGTTGATCTTCAAGGGTTTCTAAATTATTTCAACTTTTTAACACTTTCATCATCTACCACCAGTAAAAATCTAAATGTAATCTAGAAATTATCAGAAAGAAAAGACTCCATTATCTATAAGTACTGCTATGTCTGTTATGCCAAATACTTTAAGTAACAGGCTGGCTGTCATGCCCTGGGTACAGGGCAGGGGAGTTGGTCACCAAGAACTGCAGAAGTGTGTTATCTTCAGGTATTGAAAACATTTACAATGAAGATGATAGTGATTTTCTTTGTATTGAATTTCATTCCATGTTGTAAATTCAGTCTTGCTGATTGAATCACTATTTGCTAAAGATTATTCTGATTTTTATGGAATTACATGAAGGTGTGCAGCAATAGTGCCTATTAATATTACCCTCATGACTGCATGGTGCAATACAATGTGAATTAACTTGCTCAAAAGCTGCTGTTTTGTTAGTGATGTAGTTTGGGGGTGTAGGGCCATAGTTGTAAAAGATTAGTCTGTGATTACAGCAGTGTAATGCCATTTTCATGCTGAGTCCGTGGGTTTATATCTGAATAATAAACACATGGACTAAGTAATTTACTGACAATTAGCCTGACAACTGTTACAGGAAATGGCTTATGCACTTTAATACTTTAACTCCTTGGCAGCAAGGATCAGGTTTTCCCATATGTTTAAACCCATTGCTTACTTATTTGGCCCCTGAATTGACCAGTGATGAAATGCTTAAAGAACATGAATGGAAAACACTGAATGACACTTAAGGGTGAAATTAGTGGCATCAAGCTTAATAAATAAAAGCAATTTTCATGCACACGATAAGAGGATCTGTCTGCAAAAGTTGACCTTTATCTAGACATAGAAAAGTTGAAAAACATACCAAAGATAAGCTGTGGGACTGTAGCAATTTGCTCTCCAGTGGTTAGCAGCCTCCCCGCTCCACTTCAGTTGGTAATAGTTACTGGCCCTGATGTCAGATGTGGTGAATATGAATATCCTGTACTGGGCTATTCTTCACAAAGGGCCAAGTTCAAAGGCTCAGAGGGCCAAGTCCAATGGAGACTCAAATCTTGTTCAGGCAGAGCAGTGTGCTGTAAGAAAGGGCACTTTATTGGTGCATTCAAGTCTTAGGGATTGGGATGAGCATTCTTTATAGGAGGAGGGTGACTAACGAGGCACTTTTCAGACCTGGCCAGACAGACCACTGCACTCCCTAAATACAGTTGCTTGAGATGTCCTAGGATATATTATTAGGGAGGTAAGCTTCTGTTTTATTTTCTGTCCTGAAACACATCTGAAACTTTGCAATGTTTTTAGATAAAGCCATGTACATACACCTCATTGCACAGCAAGATGCTGCACAAGGATACTTACCCATAGGACATGGGGTTTATTTGAATTTGTTTTATTTTTCTTCAACTGCAAAAATGAAGCTAAGGAAATGGTGCTCAGTCTCTGCCCTAGGTATGCACATTTTCAGGCAGAAGGAGCCTTTTAGTTGTGTTTCTTTTAAAACTGCTAGGGCAAAGAGAAAGGGCTATGGACCCTGCACTTCTTCCTGTCTTTAATTTCAGGTTCTTTCTCAGAACGTGAATAGGCTGGATGTGTTGCATGGCTAGTTAGGTTATGTCTAGGCTACCAGACAAATGGGGCTGGACAGCAAGCTCAAGGCACCCCTGATTAGCTGCACTGCTTGGCTCTCTGCTCATCCCCTGGATCTCTCTCTGAGCTACCCACAGCCAGCTGCTGTGGGCAAGCCAGAAAGGCTGTGAGCACACAGCAGGGTAAAGCACAAGCTAACCAATGCTGCCTGGCATCCAAGCTGAGCATCAGTCCAGGTCTTCTCTTATATATAAATGTTTGGCCATGGTCATCTGTATTGTATTGTTGCCCTTATTCAGAAACAATTATTTAATTGAGAGATATCAATAGATTTGGCTCTTGCCATGGAATATAATTCTGCTGCTGCATAAACTGCAAAGGGGATTTCTGAAAAAGAAATGTCAAAGCAGAGCCAAAGACCTTTCATATCAATGGAGTAGATGCTATTGTTTTGATCATATTCTAATATAAGTGTAATGTTTTTATCACATCCAGTGTCACGTTCACACTTAAATTTTTTATGCAGTTGAAGCCAAGGCCCTTGGGTCACTCATTAAGAATCTTGTCGTGTTCTGGCTGTTTTAGAAAGCATGCAGTTTATATTTGGAACATGTAAAAAACATGTACATTAAATTTACCATAAGTATATACATTTATAATCTACAAATCTATTTTAACACAGTTACTAGAAAATGAATTAATAAACCTGAAATATATAGTTTTATTAGACAGATTCAATGCTCTATTTTTTCCCCTGTAGATTTCCATAGAATCCTAGAATAGTTTGGGTTGGAAGGGACCTTAAAAAACACCTAGCTCCAACCCCCCTGCCACAGGAAGGGACACCTTCCACTAGACAAGATTACTGAGATCTCAAGTCAAGTTGGCCTTGAGAATAACCAGGCATGGGTCCTCCTCAACTTCTCTGGGCAAGCTGTTCCAGTGTCTCACCACCCTCACAGAAAAGAATTTCTTTCTAATATCTGATCTAAACCTACTCTCTTTCAGTTTAAAGACATTGTCTCTTGTCCTGTCACTACATGTCCTTGTAAAATGCCCCTCTCCATCTTTCTTGCAGGCTCACTTTGGGTAGGCTGGAAGGCTGCTCTAAGGTGTCCCCAGAGCCTTGTCTTCTCCAGGATAAACAAACCCAACTCTCTCACTCTGTTCTCTTAGAAGAGGTGTCCCAGCCCTCTGTTCATGTTTGTGGCCCTTCTTTGGACCTGTTCCAACTAATCCATGCCTTTCCTGTGCTGAGGGTGCCAGAGCTGGATGCAGTATTTCAGGTGGGGTCTCGTGGGAGCAGAGCAAAGGAGGACAGCCCTCTCCCTCTCCCTCTCCCTCTCCCTCTCCCTCTCCCTCTCCCTCTCCCTCTCCCTCTCCCCACGCTGCTTCTCATGCAGCCCAGGACAGGGTTGGCTTTCTGGGCTGTGAGCACACATTGATCATGTCCAACTCTTTCTCCTTTCTCCTTTCTCCTTTCTCCTTTCTCCTTTCTCCTTTCTCCTTTCTCCTTTCTCCTTTCTCCTCAGGGCTGTTTCCCATCCCTCTCTGCCCAGCCTGTGCTGGTGTTTGGCATTGCCCCACACACAGCAACTTGCACTTGGCCTGGTTAAACATCCTGAGGTTCACACAGGTCCACCTCTCAAGCCTCTCAAAGACCCTCAGGATGGCATCCTTTCCCCCCAGCATGCTTACCACACCACCCAGCTGGGTGTGTGTCCCACTGTCCATTTTGCTATCCATGCAGCACTAGTCCCAATACTGACACGAGCTGTTGGACTTGGACATTGAGCATTGACTGCAACTCTAGCAGGATTGATGAAAGAGGTTCCTGCTCCCCAGAGTCCCTTCTCACCGTGCTTGGGGCTCTCTAATCTTTCCTGGTGCTCCTCAGGCAGCTCCTGGCTGTGCCACTGGCAGTGGGTCACAGTGGGCTGTACGAGGGTGAGCAGCTCACCTCTCTTGAGAGCACATGGGTTCTCCCTGCACACCTCATGGAAGAGTCACCCACTGTCCCCTTTCTCAGTGCACAGGATGCAACACAGGGAGCAGATGGAGCTGCCTTACTCGGCTCCAGCAGCAATCCTGATCTGACAGGTCTTTCCTCTTCACTCTCCAGAGCAGGGAAGTGGTTCTGTGATGGCACCTCAACCTTCAGAAGTCTCATCCTCCTGCAGGTCCTTGCCTGTCTAAACTTCCATTCTTCATTACTGCCCCCTCTCTGTGTGTGTTGGGGGGGGGTGGTTCTTGACTGTGGGTACATGTAAATCTCCGATTAAGTCGTCCAAAAATGTATGTATGAAAATTCAGCTTCCAAATCAGCATTTCACAGTCTTTCACAGAAATGTGTGATTTTAGGTCTGCAGAGAGGAGCCCCCCAGATGATGCAGGCAGGGAGGTACAGGGTCTGGCAGATCTCTAAGATGAAGTGTGCACCATGTATGGCATAAATAGTGGCCTGTCAATGTCATAAACACCAAGTCTGGGGTTAAAATTCTAAATTTATAGATATGTAAAGGCTCTGATACTGGAAACTGTGCAAGATCTAAGCCACACATACATGAGAGAAAAGTGTAATTCACCAAGCATTCAGTTACTTGTGAGGGTTAAATAAGAGCAGTCTAGTGGCTTATTTGAACTGTGCCAGCTACTAGCAATCCTCAAGTATTGCAAGGGAATGAAGACATTATGATTACCCCTGATGCATGTTAGTATTTCATGAGGCAGTACAAGAAGAAAGCATTTAAAATAGGACTTAGGGGGAATATGAGCCCACAAACAAACTCTATGCCCCCTCTCCAGAAATCTCTGATCCACCAGCTTTGTTACTCTTGGCAGTGCATTACTGTTTTACTTCAAGTTTCTCAGATTCTCTCAGTTTTGCTCTCAAGTGTGCGCAGAGGTGCCCCACTCTGCTTCACAGAGCACTCACCTCTCTCCTAATCCAAATTTAGACTCTCTGATGAGGCACTGCTCCACCTCCATCTCCCTATATGGACCAGGCATCTCAGAGCCTGCCTTATATTCCACAGGAAAAAGATTCCTCTCAGTGGGGATCTGTAATCACTTAAAATGCCATGCTGCCACCCCCAAACAAATGGTGTCTTCTGGGTGGCCTGACATCCTCTACAATGCATAGAAGGCTTTCTGGCCCAGTTTTCCCTCACCTAAAGACTTCTCCATCTGATCCAAAGGAGTATAAATGATTCTAAGAGGTCTGTTTTGAAGCAAAGAATTCAAATGTGAGCAAGTCAGGAAAAAAATTGCAAAGGGAATGTGACTTTTCAACCTTTCAATGTAGCTGCTTGTCTGAGAAAGGAGAGCCTTTGCTCTTGACCACTTTGATGAGATGCACAGAAGTGCCTGTTGTAGCCAGTACACTTTAGGGGCAACTGATGTGACTGTCACAGAAAATGTTGTAAGGACAGGGTTTGAGAAACAGCACTTCTTTCGCATTTCCTGATGATTGCCCCAACCATTAAGATAGAAGTATTTTCAGCAGAAACCACAGATGTACTTTAGGATGAATCCCACCTCCTCTGAATAAAAGAGAGTGAGAGATGTCCTACCCCATTTTCCTAAAAATCCACAGCCACATAATCTGAGATGCAAGTCAACATCCTTTCAATCTGAGACAGGCGTAGAAGCTCTTAGAAGAGATCCTTTCTGCAAAAAAATCTCTGAATGGTTTGTTATTGGCCACAAAACTGATTGTGTTTTAGGAGGAAAACCAGGAATTTTGGACTGAGTTTTCAGTGTAAGGTTGTATATGCTGACCTGGGGCAGTGGTCAGAGCAGTGGATCCTGGAGGGAGGTACCTTAAGCCCCCTGAGAATCGCAGTTTCAGGAGGGCACACAAAGAGCCCATTGCAGATTACTTCCTCTCTGCAAGTAGAACCCTGCTGTGGTGAAGCATGATGTTCTGTCCCATGGACCACATGGTTCCTTCACAAGGGCCTGGATATTCTGCACCAAAGCAGCAGCCACTGCAACTCCTTCTGCCTGTCGTGGGGCTGAGATTTTTTTGGCTGTAATAAACAGTGGACTGTCCAAGGAAGCACAGTAGCAGAATGATGCTCTTCTCCCAAAGCTCATAACCTCTACCCGTGTATTTCGTATCTCTAAAGCCCAGAGCTGCAGAGAAGCCACTGGGCACAGCTGTGACTGGCTGAACTGTGGGCACTCTCCACTAAGGAATGGTAACCAACACTCAACTGATTCATGCTGCACGAACAAACTCATTGCTCCTCCACCCCAGGAACACAACTATGGGCTATCTCCCTTGCTTTTGTCCTTTGGGAAATATATCTGAGAAAAGGCTAAATGCTTTCCTTAAACTGACATAATTAGTCAGGAAAAACCTAGGATTAAAATTTACTCATTGTGTTAGGCTGCCTCTAATGCCTACACTCCCAATGTGTGCTGGTTTATGTCCGTGTCTCAGGCTATGAAACCATGCCATCAGAATTGCTATTTCTTCTTGCACTGTTTACTATGATAAAGTATTAGTCCTAAGTAATAAATAAAACAACAGANATATCCCATCAGATGGAGCAGTCTGAGGTGTTAAAGCCTTTGGTCAGTCTGGTTATAGGAAACATCCAAAAATAAGCACTTTGGAGAATTTTTCAGGTATTTGGCTTTTTACCTCTGCAAATAGTTTTGCACTTTTTGGCTTCATACCCCCGAGAGTTTTGGTTTTTGTCACACTTCAGAGGTGTGTTTCGTGTGAGGCAAAGCACACACACAATATGTTAAAACCAGACTTTAATTCCTTGTTTTTTTAATAAAATAAAAATTTGACTTATCAAAGTTAAATATAATTAGGGTTACCTTCAATTTAGATGAATAGGTTCCTCAGGGTGGACACATTCTCATTTGGATGACTTTGTAGAAGACCTCTGCTCAGCATGACTGTTGGTGGTAGAAGCCAGAAGAAGATCATATGCCCTGACCCTGCAACGTGGTTTGTGTCAGCAGAGCTCTGAGCCTATGTCAAAGCCATGTGGTGCTCCTCACAGCAATGCAGTGAACATCCTGCATCAAAGAGCAGATTTGGTATTGATAAAAAAGTAAGGCAGTCAGTTTAGGAGATGCTTGCTTTTTAGGCTGGCAAACAGTTCTCATTCCCCTCCCATTATTCCAGTCATTTTATATAAACAAAGAACAGAAGACTGAAAAAAAATGCTTGTGAAAGACACCCAAGAAGCACCTTAATGATGTTTTGCAGTAAAAAAACAAATTCTTTTTTGTATTTAGGATGTGGGATTCAAGACAGGATATTCACCAAAGGAAAGGAGATGTGTGAAAGAGAGGGGTAGGAGGCTGAGTTAAACAAGCAACAGATCAGCTGATGGGAGCATTGAAGATGAGAGTCAGTATGAAAGAATTAATTTCAATATCTTTTACACACATTATGTGAAAATGATTTGAATTATAAGGAGGTAAAAATTACAAAATACTTAAAAATAGAAGGATATTTTTTTTTTGTGCAAGATCTGGAGGGTGTTTGCATCTGTGTCTCTGACCTGTTGCTGATTGACATCTACAGCAGCTCCTGACCATTTCTGTTGTCTTTTGTCCCCATCACTGAGCCATCCTATTTGTCTAAATCCCATTGTTCACCGTGTCCCATGTATAATTTGGTGTATAATTCCATATCAGCCATAAATCAATGTCTGCTCTCTAATATTAGTCACCCAAACTGCTTTTATAATTCAAGTCCTGCATATGCCTTCAGACAGTAAAACAAGGAAGATTATGGAGAAAAGCTGATAGAATTTTTAAATAAAATGAATGTCTGAGGCTCAGAGAAACAAGAAAGGAGTTAAAATGGGTTCTGAGTCCTTTCTGTTGCCACAGGGATAGGAATTGTCTAAACCTCTGTTTGAGACTATAGCTGTTGACACTTATAGCTGAGCTTCCATTAATTTCTGCAACACAAGATCAGAATCACAGAGAAGGAACAAAGTAAGACGCATTTATAGAGAAAGGAACAAAGTAACATTTTTTAAATAATAAATATTTTGAAATGTGTGCCAAGAAAGAGTAATCAGTTCATTCTGACTTAAAACAGAAACCTAGGTTAGCAGCAACATTTTAATATTACTATTAATACATTTCTTTTTTTCTTTCTTTCATTAAGTAGTAGATCTTCCCTCCTACCTTCTCTTTTCAGTGAACATATCTATGTCTTGTGAACATATCTATATCTATCTATTTATCTATCTCTCTATCTATCATCTATCTATCTATCTATCATCTATCTATCTATCTATCTGTCTATCTATCTATTTATCTATCTATCTCTTCTCAGTGAACATATCTATCTCATGGTCTTGAGACCATGCAGTCTCAGATGAGTTGGCTACCCTGGCTTCATAAACATTATTAATCAGATAACCCAGAAGGAGTTTGCCTGACCCTTTGCTGGAGTGCAGATTTCATGATTTCATGACTGTAGATATAATACCATCTTTTGTTTAACCACATTTAGGAGTGTCCCAGGCCTCTGCACACATTATGCAGTTCACATGCCAATCAGCAGGGAAGAGCTCTGTTTTCATTAATGCAGGGCAACTGAGCAGTTTCTCAGCATCAGGTGTGAGGAGCATCTCTGCTGAAAGCCACTTCAGTGAGCACTGTTTTGTGATAGAAAGAGAAATAGAAGTCCAGATCTTTTCATGTCAGCATTGGAAGAAGGAAAACTTTAGAAAAAGATGCCTTGCGAAGAGGTCCTTGTCATGACTTGGAAATTTGAAAGACTGATGAAAAGCTCAAAGAAAAATAATTTGATGGACATATGAACGATTAAAGGATGGATTTGAATATTCTCAATGTTGATGTAAATTCTAAATAACTTTTCACTCTAATCTTGTAGTTCCATTGGGAAGTTTCTAGATCTAAGATTTCTGAATCACTGTTTTTTAGGCTTATTTCAACAGTTTCATTTGCACATGGAACATTTTAGCTCTGGGAATGGCTGCACCCAGTCACAAGTGTTGTTGAAGGTTGTGTAGAAATATCTGAGTGAGCTTTCAAGTGATTTTTTCAGAGATGTGCTGCACAACACTGGGGTGATACAGAGCTCAGCAGGAGCTATAATGTCTGGGGTTAACGGCCTCCAGTGATTTCCAGCCTGCCATGACCATATTGGTGCCATCCCTCAAACTCCCTATGTGAAAGCCAGCTCCAGCACATTTATACAATCCATTGTGGCTGCTGGGGCTGTATATTCTCTGTAGACCAGCTCAGGTTAGCTGGGTAAATCAGGAGCATGTCAACTGTTTAACAGGTTTTTCTTTTCTGAACTCCCGGTTTGTGAAGTGAAATGAAACAGCGCCCGAAAATTGTTCTTGTTCAATGTCTATTAGATAACCTGTGTGGATATATCCCACTGTAACCCAGAGCTGACAGTAATGTATGTTTCTGTTATCAGCCTCAGCAGAAAGAGTCAGGGAAGAATGAACACATCATATGGTCTATCCTGCAATGCCAAATGCAGAACTGAAGAGGCTTTGTAGAGTGAGACTTGCCTTCCTCTGCCAGAACTGGGTCTGTGGACAAAAGCATTCCCTGAATGTGAAGCATGCCAATCCAACAATTTTCACAAGAGCTTTAAGGCACAAAAAAGTGCATCTTAGCAGGGATTCTCCTTCCTTGAAATATTGATAGGATTTTACCAGCATGACTCCAGTTACATTCAGCAATAGTCCCACAGCTGAAAACTCACATACTACTTCAGGAATTGACTATTCACTGTTTGAGCTCAAGCTGTGTCAATGTACATACATATAGAGATGGCTTTAGCAGTACTTACTCCAGAGAATTTTCTTTCTGTGACTCTTCCTGTGATCACCTGTACCTGACAATCACTGGAGTATTTGTCTTGGGAGGCCTCAGTGCTATTTTGCTGAAGAAGAGCTTTCAATTCTGCAGTATCACATGCCCTTTTACATCCAGGTCATCTCATGGGGCCACACTCTTGCTTAGATGCTTTCTCGAGCAAGTGAAGGGAAGCAGCTAAAATCTCAATGTAAGAGTAGAGTTCTCTTTTTGTTTATTTGCTCATATATATTTGCACGTGCACTTCTGGAAACAGGCAGCTGGAACTAGGGAAAAATTGTACTTTCTGCTGTCATGCTTTCCTGCTGATTCCATCCAGCATTGCCTCTATAGCTCACCTCCTGTGGGCATGTTGTTTCTCCCCCAGTCTGAAAGACCATTTTTATAAATGGTATTGCTCACATGCATTTCTCAGACACTTGGTAATTCTTGAACTGAGTGATATCGATGGGAATGAGAGTCCTAAAAATATTTTAGATACCTAAAGATCTCTCCAGGTTTTTCTCTGATTCTGTAAGTGCTTTTGTGACTCTTAACTTCATTCTGTTGTTCATAATTATATATTAATTACACAAAATACAATTCTGAGTCTTGAATGCAACAGTAAGCACCCAAAATCATTGCCGTATTCCTAGCAGGGCAAATGGCATTCTCAGCAAGCTAAGTTATTACATATGACAGATGAACTTTCAGAGGATGTTGGTTTTAGCTTGATGAAGCAGAACAATAATTTTGTCTTTATTTGAGTTTACCAGCAAATTGAATCAGTGCAAAATAGCATACAATTACTACATTGTTTGAGACCTCTGGCCTTATGGATTTTTGTGTTTGGTTTGACTGGTTACTTTTTTGTTTGTTGTTGCTGGTTTTATTTGGGTTTATGTTTGTTTGTTTGTTTTTTCTTTGTTTGATTTTTGGTTTTTTGTTGTTGTTTTTCTGGGTTTTTATTTAATTTTGAGGGGGTTTTTGTTTGTTTATTTAGTAGATATTATTATAATGATTTAATAATAAGTGTCATAAATTTAATAATCCACATTGGATTGTGTTGAACACTTCTAAGGAAAAACAAATTCTGTGTTTACTGGGCATGATTGTACTTAGGCAGTCAGGGGGGTGAACTTGACAGAAAACCCCTAGAAGGACAAGTTCATAGAAGAAAGGCATCACTACCCAGCACAAAAATGTCACCTTGATTTGTCAGCCTTAGGGTAACTATGTTGTCCTGGTGCCGTTAATTTTGCCTCCTGTGACTGAGCTGTTAAGACTCTAATGAGAGGATGATGTTTAAATAGAGGAAAAGATTGGTTTTGCCCAAAGGCAAAATGATAGGAAAGGAGAAAATCTTACCTAGGTGCTTGCAAAAAAAGCTACCTGTAGTCTGCCTCCTGATTTCTTACCATAACCTTAAGCAAACTCATTAAATTGTGGGGATTTTCTCATCATGGTTTGGACTACACATTATATGGGCCCTTGGAAACAAGTGTGCAGCTGCACTTCTCCTGGGGTAGCTGCAGGATCCCTGTGTCTGAGAGGAACTTTTTCAGTGCATCAAAGCCACCTTTGTCTCCCTGGCCCAACCCATGGCCACTGGCCACAGGACTGGCTGAGCTGCCTTTGATAGCTCTTGTCCAGTCGCTATCCTGTGTGCTACACTCTGAGCAGGGCAGGCGCTGGGATGATGAACAGCTTGTTCCTATCTAATGACCATGGCCAGCTGAGGTGTCCCAGCAGCAGTTTATCCTTGTCTGACTGCAGGGATGTGCCTGCAGAGCCATGGAGAGATGCCTTGGCAGCTCCTGAAGTGGTAACTCAGGCACCCGTAGCGCTGCAGCTGCAGAAGCAGAGGCTCCAGAGGAGTCAGCTCAGTTCCAGGTCTCATGAGTACTCTGATGGATGTTGGAGGCTGTTCAGTTTGGTTGGGGATAAATGGTTCCTAAAACCCCAGCTGTCTCCAGAACTCACATTTAAAAACCATCTCCAACAAGTTCCTCTATCCTCCCTGCTGTCCCAGGATGTGTGTTACTGCATCAACCACATTTTGTTTGTCCTGCCATCAACCACATTTTGATCACCTCCCTTCTTTGAGCTCTGACCTGAAATCCCTGAAATCCTCCAGAATATGGGATTCTCCATCCCTGGTGGGATCACTGCCTCCCCACTTAGCTCAGGTTCTGTTCCTGGATTCCTGCTCTACCTTCAAACTCAGGTGGGATTGATTTTAGTCTTTTCAAATAGTCTTGATTATCCTGCTCTCTGTGGTAAGGGGAGAAGGGAGATTTGGCTCAGCTTTCTCCTCTGTATATACAAAATAAATAATTTG
>WBNQ01065032.1:0-10901 GCA_013401375.1 Spizella passerina | reverse complement strand
TCATAGAAGAAAGGCATCACTACCCAGCACAAAAATGTCACCTTGATTTGTCAGCCTTAGGGTAACTATGTTGTCCTGGTGCCGTTAATTTTGCCTCCTGTGACTGAGCTGTTAAGACTCTAATGAGAGGATGATGTTTAAATAGAGGAAAAGATTGGTTTTGCCCAAAGGCAAAATGATAGGAAAGGAGAAAATCTTACCTAGGTGCTTGCAAAAAAAGCTACCTGTAGTCTGCCTCCTGATTTCTTACCATAACCTTAAGCAAACTCATTAAATTGTGGGGATTTTCTCATCATGGTTTGGACTACACATTATATGGGCCTTGGAAACAAGTGTGCAGCTGCACTTCTCCTGGGGTAGCTGCAGGATCCCTGTGTCTGAGAGGAGCTTTTTCAGTGCATCAAAGCCACCTTTGTCTCCCTGGCCCAACCCATGGCCACTGGCCACAGGACTGGCTGAGCTGCCTTTGATAGCTCTTGTCCAGTCGCTATCCTGTGTGCTACACTCTGAGCAGGGCAGGCGCTGGGATGATGAACAGCTTGTTCCTATCTAGTGACCATGGCCAGCTGAGGTGTCCCAGCAGCAGTTTATCCTTGTCTGACTGCAGGGATGTGCCTGCAGAGCCATGGAGAGATGCCTTGGCAGCTCCTGAAGTGGTAACTCAGGCACCCGTAGCACTGCAGCTGCAGAAGCAGAGGCTCCAGAGGAGTCAGCTCAGTTCCAGGTCTCATGAGGACTCTGATGGATGTTGGAGGCTGTTCAGTTTGGTTGGGGATAAATGGTTCCTAAAACCCCAGCTGTCTCCAGAACTCACATTTAAAAACCATCTCCAACAAGTTCCTCTATCCTCCCCTGCTGTCCCAGGATGTGTGTTACTGGTGCTCAGGTCAGCATGTGGGTCTTTGTCCTGCCATCAACCACATTTTGATCACCTCCCTTCTTTGAGCTCTGACCTGAAATCCCTGAAATCCTCCAGAATATGGGATTCTCCATCCCTGGTGGGATCACTGCCTCCCCACTTAGCTCAGGTTCTGTTCCTGGATTCCTGCTCTACCTTCAAACTCAGGTGGGATTGATTTTAGTCTTTTCAAATAGTCTTGATTATCCTGCTCTCTGTGGTAAGGGGAGAAGGGAGATTTGGCTCAGCTTTCTCCTCTGTATATACAAAATAAATAATTTGAGATAGTGAGAAAAAACCTCCGCATTGTCACAGAGTTGAATTGAGAAGGTAGACCAGAAAATATTACTTATAGAAAAGGATACAAGATTTTTCACAGATCTGTAAATATCTTGCCAATATTTCCACTGTCATTCCATAAGGTGGTTCTGCCACATTATCTTTTATTTTTGCTTCCACATGTCTGCTTTGCTCACAGTTCTCTATGTGTACTGTGTTTTGGTTTGCCTTACAAAATCCCTTAATAAATACATTTATCAAAGAAAATTGGCAAGTGCACAGGTGTCATTTTAAATCTCTTGTGTGATTATAATATTCCCTTCCCACTAAGGACAATTTAGCTGTATGTTTGGAATTATTGTGAAGAGAAAAGTCTGCCAGGTGTGACCTGGAAACTCTACAACACAAGAGTTGGGATGAACTTGAGGATGTAGATATGATTAGCTGCAGTTAGGATCCTCTCCAGTGAAAGAGTATGAGTAAATCTTCTCAAGAATGTACCAAATGGAGCAAGATTTGGGACTGTGGGCTATCAATACCGAAGAATATTTAGCAGAGGCTGGAGTTAGGAGCTGGATAGGGCTTGAATGTATTCCTCCCAGCACTCATCAGTCCGTATGGGATTGTTCCACACATTGGGATGGATTCACCTCCTCTGGCAGCTGAAAAGGAAAAGATTAATTCTCTAGCCGGATGGCAATAAGATCACAGACACCTTGGGTACAGGAGGTTTGAGGCAACATGCCACAGCACATTTGGGGAAATATTCTGTGTTTTCTGGTTTCTTGTGGGTAAGGTGAGAAGATGAGTGCCAGGGACTTTCTGTAAGTGTTAAGTGCCCCAAAGTCACAGGAGGAGTGTGACACATTCTCATGTCAGGGTTTTTCAGGAAGGCAGTGTATCAGAGAGCCCTGCTGACTGGCAGCAGCAGCAGCAGCCCCAGCCCCTCTGGGCAAGCAGAGGAAAGGGAGCTGCAGGGAACAGAAGCAATATCTGAGCTGTTTATCAGAATACCAGACATGCACTTTCTGGTTTATTTGAGCATTAGCTGCCTGGTTTGGGTTTGGTTTGGTGGTTTTTTCCCTGAGTCCTTTTGAGAAACATTTTCCTTATGACTCAAAGAACACTTTGATTATCTTGAATGTGTCTGAAAGGCACCTGGACTGTTACTTTGTCGCATTGGAAGTGACAAAAGGAAAACTAGGGGGAGAAATGGATTTAGGTATAAAGTACACTTTGATTAAGTTTTTGTAGGTAATGTCAACTCTTTTTAGATTTAAGGCAGTAAAGTCAAATTAATTATTTCCTTTGCCTTTAAAGATTTTTAGATTGTGCCTGAAACCTTGGCTATGCTTCATGGAAGTTAGCTGCTTTCATTTTAATTAAACTATTAGATTAGAAAAATCTTATAGGACAAAGTGTGTTTTAGTTTACCATTACCCCTCTACCATAGAATGTCCCCACTAAAAAACTTGTTCCCACCCTTCTTACAGGCCTGCTTTGAGTATTGGAAAGTCACAATAGGGTGTCCCTGGGACTTCCTCTTCTCCAGGCTGAACAAATTTTACACACATTTCCAGTTCCCAGAGCATGGTGTTGTGGGTGACTGTGTCAAAAGCCTTACAGAAGTCCAGATACTAACATCAGCAGCCTTCCCTTGACCACTGATGTAGTCACTCTACCATAGAAGGCCACTGGGTTGGTCAGGCAGGATGTGTCCTTGCTGAAGCTGTGCTGGCTGTCCCAAATCACCTCCCAGTCCTCCACGTGCCTTAGCACAGCTCCTAGGAGGATCTGTTCTGTGATATTCACAAGCACAGAGGTCAGGCTAACAGGTCAGTCGTTCCCAGGGTCTCCTTTTCTCCCATTTTAAAAATGGATGCAATGCTTGCCTTTTGCCATCGCCAAGAGCTTCACCTGATTGCCGTGGCTTTTCAAATATGGAGAGTAATCTGACAACTACATCAGTCAATTCCCTCAAGACTGGGATGCAGTACTCATTAGCATCTTCACTAATTACCTGGATGATGGGACATGGTGCACCCTCAACTAATTTGCAGGAGAAGAAGACTGGGAGGAACGGTTGATGCCCTAGAGAGTTTCCTAATATTCAGAGACACAAGGAAAAGCTGCAGAAATGGGCCAACAGGACCTCACTGTGTTCAGGAAAGGGAATGCAGTCCTGCAGCTTGGAAGGAACAATCTGGGAGGTGCCCAGCTGGAATGCAGATGTGCAGAAAAGGCCATGGGGCTCCTGGTGGACACCAAGCTGAACATAAGCCAGCAAGGTGCCTCTGCAGCAAAGGCAGCCAATGGACTCTTAGGCTGCATTAGGCAGAGCATGGCCAGCAGGTTGAGGGAAGGGATCCTTTGCTCTGCTCAGAACTGGTGAGACACACCTGGAGTGCTGAGCCCAGCTCTGGGCTCCCCAGTATGAGAGAGACATGGAATTTTTGCTATGGTCCAGTAAAATGTTACAAAGGTTGTTTAGAGACTGGAGGATCTGTCATACAAGGAGAGGCTGAGGTTCCTGAGGCCACTCAGCCTGGGGGAAAATGGTTCAGGGGAATCTTAACTGTGTGCTTGAATAACTGTTGAGGTGTAAGTAAAGAAAAGGTAGCCAGATTCTTCTCAGTGGTCTCTAGTTACAGGAAGGGAGGCAGTGGACACAAGCTGAGACCCATGAAATTCCATTTAAGCATAAAAGAAGCATTTTGCTCTGAGGTTCACTGCACACTGGCACAGGTTGCCTAGAGAATCTGCGAAGTTCATATTCAGAGTCTGATGTGGCACAGTCCTTCTCTAGCTGATCCTGCTCTGGGCCAAGATGGACTATGGGGACTGGGTGATCTCCAGAGGTTCCTTCCAGCTTCAGTGATACAGTGGCTCAGTATGTCTGGATGTAGAGAAACAGAAGGTGCCTAGCTAGTAGAAATATCACCAATTCAAAGGAACAAAAATGGTAATATGGAGGGAAAATAGCAGACTATTTGGCTTGGTTTTGGCTTGGTATTGGAAATGGAAACACATTTGCAAAATAAAAAGGATGTGTGTCAAAAACAATTCTTGTAAAAAAACTGAGTTGAACAACACACCTCATTGGAATTTAACAGCCTCAAAACATGTTACTGTTGTGGTTTTTATTCCCAAACCCAACACGATTGTTTCCTTTAAGGTGGGTAGTCTAGCACTCTGGAAATTGACAATGGACTCATTAGTTTATTCCATTCTACAAAAAAGAAAGTAATAATGCTTCCATATTTTGTAAATACATTTCATTATAAATTTAATTATAAACCAAATGGGGATATTTATATTCTCTGCACTGACAGTTTTTCATTTATAAGGAACATGATGTGATTAAAAATAGTAATGGCAAAAGAAAGAAGAAAGTACTTGATACTCAATGCTTGTACCAACTTCTGTGTCACTGAAATTCAGGCCTTTAGCATGAATCCTTTTTGATTCTGTTGAGAACCCCTGTTTATTTTGTCACACCTAAAAAATCAAGAAGGCTAATAGGCAACTAATTAAATATTAAATCTGCATTCATTCTGCCACACGTCAGTGGCTGCTGAATAACAGCAAAGGTGGTGGGAGGGAAGAGAATGCAAATAGCTGTTTAATGAAAGCTATCTGTTCAAGCCAGGACAGATATTGCTAAAATATTTGGTAATGGCAAGGCAGACACTTCCAGATCAGGTGCAGGAAGAGCTGCTTGTGGACTGGAGTCAATGTGAAAATTTCCCTTGCTGAGAATTTCAGTGGCAAACGTTTGCCTACAGAGTGGAGTAAATGTGGAGAGATAAAATTTTAAGTTCTGGATGAAGGGAGAAGGGAGAGAGGAGTGGTTGCAGTGCTAAAGTACATTCTGCACTGGTACTGTGGGTAAGAAAAAAGCCCTCACTCAACTCTTCTGTCAATCTCTAAATGCAAGGATGTAGTTCTATGTGTTTATGTAACAACTTCCAATGAAACTAGGTTAAATAAATTAGTGTTGATAATGCTTCTCTTTTGATCAAAATTTACATGAACAGTTTGGGAAAACTCACTTTCTGCTTGTTTTCAGCCACATCTGTACCAGATTGTACGGAGGCTGAGGGATCTGTACTTTTGTTTCAATGTGTATTGCAACATTTTTATTGCATTCCACAGGTCCTCCAGTAAACGTTACTTGCAATATTTTTATCAACAGTTTTGGATCAGTCACAGAAACCACAATGGTAAGTGCTATGATGTCATTGGCAAGAGAACAACAATACTTGATATATGTCATGAACAAAACCTGTCAATTTTTCTATTTATTGTTCAACTTGCAGGTCCTCCTGTAAATGTTACCTGCAACATATTTATCAACAGCTTTGGTTCAATAGCAGAAACTACAATGGTGAGTGGGACTGATCATTGAAGCCATCTTGTGAAGAAGTGGGATGTGATGTAGAATAGAGATGCTCAGGATGCGGGGACATTAACTAAGTTATGAAGCTACTAAAAACCTGAATAAAAATAGCGTTAAATAAAACAACATAAAATAAATATAAAATAACTATATATATAAAAAATTAAACTCCCCTATCAAGTCTAAACACACCTACACAGGGACTGCAGCAGTCTGTAGTGCCTGTGATGGCAGCAAACAGGGGTGTGCAAACCTGCTTCCTCAGGTTTCATTCGCTCTGAAGAGGCAGAGGAAGGGCTGGAGCTCAGCTGTGGGTTTCCCTGCCAAGTGCACCATATTTGATTGTGCTTTACACCACATGCTGGATCACCTGCTGCTGCAGAAAATGGTCTTGTTTAACTGAGACAGATCTCTCTGAATTGCAGCCACTTCAGTCACAGAAGGAAGTGTAAAACTTGAGTCAAATGACTAGAACATGTGGGTATAAGACTTAGGTATTTTGAGGTAAAATTAGTACTAGGAAATTAAGGGATTTCACGTGTCTGAAGTTTGTATTTTGACTAATGCAAAGAACAAAGTAAAAAAAAGTCAGATTTTAATTTAAAAAATTGCAAAATATAGAATAAACAAAATCAAGCTAAGAAAAAAAATAAAATTAAAATTTTCATCTAACTTTTAAAAAAAAATCTTTTCGTTTAGAAGTGTCAGTCTATTATTTTTTTCATTATTTGCTAAGAAAAAAAAGCCAAAAGTTTTCTGATTCCATTTTAAAAGATTCTGAGTTTCTTTAATATTTTTCAAAAGTGAATATAAAAGATTTGGTTTTTATTCAAGCCTACGTACTCCTGACTATGTGGGTTAATCCACGGAGATATTGTTGACAAAGTTATCATAATAATGTCATAAACCCATAATAATTATTAGGTGCTCATATCTATGGTACTTTTGAAGAAATTGCAGTGGAGTTTCACAGCTCTGTTTTCCAGAGATTCCTACACAGCATCCAGGTTTTTCTGGAATTGCTGAAGCCAGAGGCAATAAAGGTGCTGGGCTTCTTGCAGGACTGAGAACTTGGTAATTAATAATGAACTTGCTGCCCACTTGAAGTAAATCAAAAGAGCAGCTTTTTTGTAAGATGGAATAGATACTGCCTGGCAGGCCTTGTATTATGAAGGAAGAGAAGGTCTTTAGCCTGACTTATGTCTTTTGTTTAATATTGTTTTAGATTCAATTGTAACTCGTGCCATCTTTTTAGTAAGTGATGATTAAAGAATGTGGGAACACAAATCTTCTGCTCCTAAACAATGTTATTTAAAAATCCACCCTGTTATTTAATGTTTTCTAGAGATAAAAGGCAAGTTATTGCTAGGCTGTGTTGCTTTCTTTAACAGTGTGGGAAAGACTTTGCTGTAAATGACAAGCTGTATCATACAGAGATATAAAACAGATAAGTTAATGCTTTAGTCTATGTACCTGTAATATTTTAAAAATACCTTAAAAGAAAACTAAAATAAAATTTAAAATGATAGGGAAATAAACATATCAGGGTGTAACATAATAATCAACAGACTTATTTGTCATTATTTTTGGAAAACATTAATTGTTCTCCTGTGTTTTAAGGATTCTGAGAAGATAGCTGTGAGTGTAGCATTTTTACCCAGCCATGTCTGTTGATCCTAGTGTGTAGAGACACCAGCATAGCATTAAGTAGCAAAAGCCCTGCACGTCACTAGCTTTACAAGATGGCATTCAATGAAAATATTTGCACGACCCAATGCTGATTGCATTAATTAGACTCCTTCATTGCTTTGATTAAATCCCCTCATTGCATTTTACCTTCTATCAAATATGTTAATGTGTACCTTTCCAATGTTCATTAACACATTTTGCTGAAAACAGCCAAACATTCAAGTAGATGAAAACAAAGACTATTGGCTTTCTTATTTTGCTTTGTTCATTATATCTGCTGAAAGTGTGGAAAGATTCTCTAAGATGCTTTTCACTTATTTGATATTGATTTTCTTAATGTTGTCTCTTCTTTAATGACTATTGTGACTAGTTTTACGAGTCTGCTCTGAGAGGCAGACATCAATTGCTGTTCCAACTACTTCGCCTTTCTGAAACAGATATAATTGTGTGGTAAAATTGTTGGCATCCCTTGTGATAAATAACAAGTTTGTTTGACTCCTAGGAATAATTTTTCCCTATAAAATGCTCTTGATGCTTTTGACATAAAACAAAATGATTCATTTAAAAGCCTGGATTGCAAATTCAATAGAGACACTCCTGTCTCAGAGGAGAGGAATGCTTAGTGATACCATGTGCATACACTGAAGGGATGTTATCAGAATATAACTTGGACCATCTACAGCAGTTCTTTGGGAACTTGGAAGATGAAAACTTGCTCAGGGAAGCTTTCAGGAGGAGAAATTAACATGACAAATGGGATTACAATCTCAGACCTACTAATTTCAGTAACATCAGGAGTAGTTTCTGTCCTCTGATTAAGACACACAGTACAGGATAAAATTCCTCCCTATGTGAAAGGCAACTCCAATGTCCAGCACACTCTTCTAAAAATGAAAACCTCACATTAAGAAATAAACCTGGGATTTTATGCTGATTCAGATGGATGAATTCTATAGACTCTTCACAAGTTTTATTCCCAAAGATCTAGAGAAACAAAATGCAGATGTAACTGTCTTTCTGCTCTATAATGCACATAGGGGACAGTATCCCAATAGATTATTTTTCTTGCAAAACAAATTTTTTTATTCCTTATTGAATTATATATATTATACCAAAATGAAAAGGGTAAAAAAAGGCCAGAGTCAAGATTATATGGTTGAAAATTTTCTTTGATTTGTCTTTAATTTAAGACCTAACTTGCAAAGAAAGAGGAAAAGTTTTTTTCTGAATAACTTCACTGAATAAAGCAGTAATGAGAGTAAACTCTGTATCTATTTTTGGAAGCATTTACACATGCAGTATTCAGCAGAAAATTCACTGTACATCATGACTGCAGTTGAGTATCACAGATGAGTAATCTATATCAGCCTGGGCAGCATCCCAAAGAATTCAGATGTTCAGTGTTCCCAATGACCAGGATTTTTTAGCTATCAGCTGTAGGACAAGTTAAGAGTGGTTTGTACATTGACAAGCTAATTGTTAATTACAGAAATGAATAACTGTGAGGATATTCTTATTGTTGCTGTGCCCTATAATAAATGACTCAGTGCAGCAGGTTCTCTGTTAGGGTAAATGATCCAAACTCCAGTTGTGTTTTGAGTACTTATGTTCGCAGAAAAAAATTGCCATTTCTTAATTTTAAAGGCATTGATGTGGCTGGCTGTATGATACTATCTCCCATTTAGGGGGAAAAAACCCTGTAATTACAAATAAGCTTATTAGATCCTGATAAATCCACATGTATACTTTTAACAAAGTAAAGGGCTCCCACTGAAGCCTTTGGGGACACACTGCATGCTTATACCCATGGGTAGCCAAGAGCTTTTTCTGTTGCATGGACTTGGAATAAGTCATCAAACCCCTGATTTCCAGTTAAATCTTTAGGATTTAGAGAAAGAGTAGTCTTTTTGGCAAACCCCTGCTATTCATGGAAGGCCAGCAAAGTCTGCTGCTTGTTTCAGACTCCCAGCTCAACTCCTGGGCAATCACTGCTGTTGGAGGGGAAGCTGGGAGGAAAGCTCAGACCTAAGACAAGCGATGGTTCAGATACAGAAAGCAGCCCTGGGCAGGGCAGGGGCTCCCCTGCACTCCTCCTGCCACAGCAGTGCCTGAGGCCAAAGGGATCCAGGGCTTTGCTCTGTGAATATGGATTTAGATTTGCTGAAAAATTATATCTATCCGCATTCCAATAAACAGACTAAGTATATCTGCGGATCAAGTCCCTAAATCTTCAGATAGAGCTACTAAATCTAATCAGATTAATATTCTTCCAGTGTGTTTGTATTGCTGCGAGCTTATGGCTTGAGAACAGAGGAAAACTGTTTATCTGAGTTGCCTTGAGCTATTGCTGACACTGGCAGCGCATCTGAGATTGAATCTTCAGGTCCACACTCCTTGTTCAGAGTGGTGGAGCTGTCAGAAGGAATTTGCAGGGTAGGTGTACTTGTGGTTGTGTAGGAGTGCTTTACTACAGCACACCCACTTCTACCCTCAGGACCTCACCAAACACACACTGGAGTGTGCCTCAACTCCGTGTTCTCTACTATTCTCAAGAGAATTTGCCTTCAAAACATACTTACAGTGGTAGCTCAGGAAAAGTAAATTCAAAATTCTGCACATGATTAGGTCTGACTGTGTAAGCACACATCCCTCTCTACTGCTAATACAGCAAGCATAGGAGGAAAAAATAATGCTGTTCTTGTGATGTGCATGTTATATTTGCATTTTTATTTCTTATTAAAATATCTACACATATATATGCAAAGCCTATCAGATGTGAACAAAGGTTTCAGTTCTGTTTTGCTTCTAACAACAAAGCTTGCAGAGGAAAAGCATTTCTAAGTGTATTGGTGTGATGATTGATAAATTTATGAAGGGACATGTTGAAAAATATAGGGTAAGTTTATTGTCCCTATTTATGATTTTGGTATAATATATATTATCCTATGCAATCTCTTCTATGAATAAAGATTTTCCAGACTGTTTTTTATTATCTAAATCACCAAGCATTGAAGTTAATCAAAGCAATATTTTAGATATTTTTATATAATTTACTGATCTGACTTATTTATAATTTCTGTGTCAAGGGGAAAAAAATCCCTCTGTTTTCCAAAGACTTCAATATATATCATATCACAGTGAAGAATTAAAGCCAGTCTCACAACTAGTGGTAGCAATTTTATTCTATCAGCAGTTGCTCCTGCCTTCTTTTCTGCAGAATTCAAATCAGTGCATTTCTGGATTTATAGCTAAAGCTGTCCCATATAAACTGTGAGACTTATATATACTTAAAGACAAATATAAGCTTAAAGATACATTATAAATATAAGACACTCTCAGTTTCTAAGACCAAGAAATAAGGGATCATATGATTATGGATGGTGTATCCTCACAAGATCTGATGACATTTTATAAGCTCAGAATTGCAAGAAGCTATTTGATATTTGAATGTCTGAAATAAGAACACCATAAAAAGTACAATGACTTGTGAAAAACAGATGCAGGCTTTTGTAAGTATCTTTAAAAAATGCTATTCTTGAGACCTCTCTCAGGTCTGTCTTGCTCTGATTAGTCAACATTCCTGTTTGGAATCACATCTAACCAAGAGCAAAATGAAAATGAAAAACAAAAAAAAAG
>WBNQ01065030.1:8218-20150 GCA_013401375.1 Spizella passerina | reverse complement strand
TGCCTTCAGGGGAAAACTTCAGTCTTCTGTATGACAGATCAGCTGTACCCAAACCACACTTCACAAATATTTATCTGATTTCTACAAAACCTCCAGTAGTGGATATTCCACAAACTCTCTACCCAAATTCTTTCCAGACTGGCAGGAAAGGTTTTCTGCTATTAAGGGTGGGTTAGCACTATCATGGTGCAAGACAAATCTCCTTGGTTGTTTTATCCTTGGCAGTGACAATTTATTCCCTGTTTCCCTGCAGGCACACAGGCTTTCTGATGTAGTATAGGCAGACCTGAAGAGCTGTTCTATTAAAAAATAGCTTCTCTGAATGTTTCACCTGTAGGAGTGCAGGAAATGCAGATTCTCTCTGCTCCTTGGTCAGTTTGCTTGGCTTGTTCTGTAGTGATTCACTACCTTGTGACTCTTATTATCTTCTGATGTCTGGTAATTTCATTTGCCAAACAGATTGCTGTTACTAAAACAATCTGTTGCTAGAACTGAAAGAAAAGAAAGCATCTGGAGAAGGAAATCTGGGAGGAATGGGAAGAACATAGATCCAGCTGCTCCAAATGAAGAGATGTCCTTAGACATGGTCATTTAACCAGGAGGGCGGGAAACATGTGATGGAAAAAATGTGATTAAATATTAGACTGAATATTGGTGACTCAAGTAGATAGNATCACACAGTAGGAGCAAAAATTGGTTTTAGCCTAAGGTGTGGTGGGGTTTGAGAATGATGGAGAACCAACAGCCAGCCCTGGGCTCAGAACTGTGGTGGAAGGTTGTGCATGTAAAAGGAGGGTAACAGCTGCACTGTGCAATGCCTCTGGTGTCTGCAAGAACTGTCATGCAATTCTGAGACCTTTTCTTTAGAAATGGGCACTTTCTGACTCTTCAAACAATGCTTTTGAAAAGTATTTTGTGACCGCAGAACATAGTTTACCAGACTCCCAGTCTTTGCATGATTTTTTTTCCTATTTTGTGTTAGGTTTTCCATGGAAACCGTAGTTTTAAGATCTCCAGATTACTCCCAATTTTTATCTCCATGAAATTTAGAGGCATAGCATTTCTATCAGATTTTAGTGTTTTTTAGGGACAAAGATTTCTAAAATTCTGTGTCCTATCTTGGCATCTGTTTTTAAAATTAATTCATTGTTCCTGGGTTGCTTATTTTCATATCTTTCACTGATAGTGTCTGCCTGATTAACGAGCGATATTTTTGAATTTTTTTTTATCCATTAGAGAGAGGAAATGCTTTTAAATTAGTGTGATTTAAAAAAAATGCTAACAAGTCTTACAAACTGTGATTTTCCTTGGAGAGAGGTTGGGTGTGATGTTGGCTCTTAACCAAAGCTGAAGAGCCAAGATTTAAATCCTTGTGTCTGCTTTGAACTTCTGATAGTTTTGTTAAAGATCTCCAAGTTTGCTGTAGTGTGTGAACAGACTGAGACAAACCAGAAGGTCTCTGCCTGAAGGATGTAATGCTTTATAGTGGACATACTTCAGGTTTTCTATCTTAAAAAAAGTGGCAGAATTAGTCAAGGCAGCTTGAAGACATGGTGCATTGTGGATGTGCAGAGAACTGCAGTCTTCAAGCCTGTTGATGCTTCCTTTGTAAAGAACTGCAACTCTGAGTGTTGTCTTCTGCTTTGTCATACTGTCTGCTGATAAGAATCACACTTTTTACAGTAAATTAACTCTTCAAAATTTCTGAACATCTTGCAGCTTGGCTTTCAAATGCTGTGGGTTGACTGTAGAGCAGGATGCTGAGTAGCATAATCCATGAGTAAGAGTGGTAAGATGAGTAAGAGAATGGTTTTCAAAGCTCTTCATTTTCACAATAATGTGATGTAACACTGTTTTCCAGTTATGGTAGCCTATTAAAAAAAGGCCATCCCTCATTTTGCCTTGCTGTTTGCATGTCAGTGGTAAAATATTGTGAAATCATAACATATCTATCATTACAGTATCTTGCATTTATTGTGTGATTAATACCTGTTCAACAGAACAAAACACTTTCTGGTTTCTGTTAAGATTAACAATACCTAAAGTGTGCTGGGATGCATGATAAAAAGCTGTGTAAGTTTTTCTTAAATGAACCAAAAGGTAGGCAGAATGTAAAACTTTGGTTTATTGAACTTAATTGATGGTTCTAGAAGGAAAACTCTCTTTTTTCCTTAAGAAAAACATCTCTGCATTAGTGAGTCCTCAGTAATATGCAGTGCTTGCTCATCTGAGGTTTTTTCTCTGCAACACAAATCATTGCAGTATTTTTATATTAGTGGTATAACAAAGTGTCCTTTCCTATGCTTTTCACAACATCACACAGTATTGAATTTTACAAGAAGTGATGGTAGCTCATGTACACTTTTGAATTATTTACTCATGCATTCACTGTCATTCTCTAAATTAATTTGCTTTGATTGTTGCTGTTTTCACATTGATTAGTATTTTGTTAGTTGACTTGGTAAACTGGTTTAAACCCATTTATTGGCTATTTAAATGGAGTTGAGTTTATTGTTAAATATTACAAAGTTCATTTGTTTTGTTTTAGAGTAAAGAGTAAGAAACCCCTTTGTTTTAAAGCAGAGATTTGTTAGGACTTCACCAGTAACAAACCTGTGCATAAGAGGTGAGAATGTTTTTAGGATCATAGTCCTTGCTTGCTGTTTCAGTGCACTGAGAATTATTTCTCTGTGTAGAGTAGTGAGCTCTCAGAATAGCACATGAGTCAGCTCCAGCATGGTTTTATCAGCATTATTCCTGCAGATTGTGTCTCAGCAGTGCCTCTTCATCTGCTGAAGTGCACAAGGGAGGAATTTGCCCCATCAGGGCACAGACCTGGAGCAAACCCTAGACTCTCCTGGCTGTGCTGTCCTTTTGCACTGTTCCACAGCGCAGTAAAATGGAGAATTTATAATTGTGAGACATGGCTCACTGCTAGGAGTGATGGAGACTGCATTCTGCATTGACTGGCAGTACATTACACTGGTTCTTCATTCCTTTCCTGCTGTTTGCCTTCTTGGGAAACACCTCCTGAATTACTGCAGCTGGCAGCCCAGTGTTTCCAATTCAGCTTTAGCAGTTCCAGGTTGCTGTAACATGAGGCTGTAAAATGCAGACTTTGGTGGACTGCCTCCTGTATGGGTCATTCCTTCATACAGTGCTGAGAAGGAGGCACCTGTGAACCTGAACTTTGTAGCCTAAGGAAATGTTGCTGACGAGTTGGAGCCCTCAGAGAAAGCTAATCATATTTCTGTGTTGTGTTTTATCACTTGTCTGTCTCAGTTTTTGTAGCAATACAAAATATGTGGTGAATTTTGTCAAAAATGCTGTTTTACCCACACTTACCTCCATATTTCTTCAAGCTCAATTTAACAACTGAAAGCATCACTATGAAATAAGTTGACATACAAGTGTCAGTGGAAACAAAGCTTTGTCCTCACCAAAAAGGAATATGTGTTCCAGGCTGAAGGAGCTTACTGTGGGGTGTGGATGATGTAAATTGATATAAAGATGATCTAAATTGAATATGGCAAACAAGGAGTAAAGGAACAGTGCTGCTGGGAGCATACTTGGGGAATCTGCTTTGTCACATGCCAAAATCACACACATAGGATAGTTTGGGTTGGAAGAAACCTTAAATATCGCCCAGCTCCAACCCCCTGCCGTGGCTGGGGACTCCTCTCATTAGATTTCCCCAACATGGGGAGAGACCTTGCTCTTGGCCTTGTAGAATCAAAACTTTAACACAAAAAGGAAAATATATGCTCTTTAACTTTGAAATATGTTTTTTGTGTATCTTAAAAGCTTAGGAATGTTATTTGCTTTCTGAAGAGGGAGATGGATGGATAAACAAGTCTAGAAGTGGGGAAGTTCTTTGTCTGGCACTGTGTCTGAGGAAGCAGGGATCCTGTTTGATTTTGGGTCACTTTAGGGGCTGGTTAGCAATTTCAGCCTGATAGGAGGATAGCATCCAGCTGTCTTTGACAGCAGCTTCCATCATGGATGTGAGCAGATTTCTGTATTGGGTTTGTATTTAAGAAAACCCCACAAGATCCCAACAACAGTAACACAAAAAACCCAAACAAATCAAAAAACCACAAACAAGCGAAAATAACAGACCAGCAAAAATCGAACTGGAAACAAACAAAACTTCCAACACAACACCATCACACAGAGGTGTGAAGCTGTTGCAGGGTTTGCAAATTGCTTAGTAACATTTCCAGATTGGGAGAGAAACATGACTGAGCTGAGTGAATTGTCATAGAGCATGCATTGAATTCTCTGTAATGGGAAATGGAAAGGCTCTTCAGTGTGTGACATTTGAGTTTTCTTATTATATATATTTAAAAATAAACAAAAGTTGATGTAGCATGAAATGACAACACAGGTGGTAATCAATAATGCACAAGGGTGAAACTCAATCTGGATTGACAAATTGCTAAATAATGAAAAGAGAACTTATCTTTGTGTACAAAACACTATTAATTTTTTATCAGTGAAAAAGGGATGTGATTATATTATGTTAAATGGTGCATGCTGGGGTAGCCATAGGTTGTTGCTAAAGAGCTGTGATGCAAGGTTGTGCTCTACCATCTGCTCATGATGACCACAATCATTGCATGCAAACTCCTGTGGAAAACCACTGCCCTTAGTGGATGAGGTAGTCATCCATATAAAACTTGAGGTGCTGACAGAAGAGCAAAATGAATATTTTATCTGTACTTCAATTAGAACAGTTTCTTCTTTTGGTCACAAGTTGTATTCAAATTTAAAAATACATTTTCTTTTTTGTGAAAAAGAACCCAGCTATAGAAGGCTCTTAATTTCAGAGGTATTGGAGTCTTCCAATGCTCAGCCTCAAAAGGTAGAATCATTTTTCATTTCTTAAGGTATAATTATTTGCCCTTGATCATAGTTTTTATATTGCTAACAATTGGCACATTGGTACCTTGAATGAGAATTGGCAGAGGGCCTGAGACACAGGGGTGTCATTCCCAGAGCATTTGGAGGCTAAATGAGGACAATGAAGCCAGGTCATTTTAAGGCTGACTTTTCTGAGCCTTTGTGAAGTAAGATACTGTACCAGACCCAGTTATGTAGGAATTAATGTAATGTGATGTGTCTGACTGTCAGGGGCTTTACAGTTCTGCCACACTCTTCAGCAGTGCCATCAGAGGATTGCTGTCAGCTCTGCTCTAGTGTGATTGGCTAAATTTTAATTATTTTTTTTTACTGTTGCAAAGAAGGATAGATTCTAGTATCAGCCACTGAATTTTTTATGTAGTCTGAATTGTTTATGTAGTCTCATGACTTAAATATGCTGCAATTTTCCTTCTTTTCTCCGTATGCATATGGTAGCTCCATGTTAGCAAGATTAACAATACGTGCAAATTATTTATTTTGTGATGTTTCTGTACTTGGGGATTAAGTCTCTTTCCTGTGCTAGAAGCTTTTTCACTTAATCATATAGAAAAATCCCCTTCCTTTATTTATTTTTTTCTTTTAATACTGGGAAAGTATGATAAGAAAGACAAGAAGGCAAGTTGGTAATTTTTTCAAGTCAGTTCTTAGCAGTGGAATTTAATTTTCATTGTGACCTTAACATACTTGAAAGTTAAAGCCTGTTTTTTAATAAGAAATAATTCATTTCATAATAATGGATTATTATGAAGAATATTTGGTGGAATAGTCTGGAATGTGGTTTTCTCATGTGTTGGGTTGTTGTAAGTTTTCATTAAACAAAATCCTTGAATGGAACATCCTGAGTTGGAAGGAACCCACAAGGATCATCAATTCCTGGCCCCACACGGAGTCACCCCCTGTGTATGAGAGCATTGTCCAAACACCCCCTGAGCTCTGCCAGGCTGGGGCTGTGACCACTGCCCTGGTCAGTGCCCAGCCACCCTCTGGGGGCAGAACCTTGTCCTGATATCCAACACAAACCTCCCCTGACACAGCTTCAGGCCATTCCCTCAGTCCTGCCACTGTCACCACCAAAAAGAGATCAGTGTCTGCCCCTCCCTTCCCCTCTGAGGAATTTGTAACTGCACTGAGGTCTCCCCTCACTTTCCTCCTCCTGGGACATCCCCAGTTCATTTGTTTGTCCCTTAGTCCATCCCCAGAGGTTCTCACTGTGCCCAGCCAGCTCCAGGCTCTGTGCATTCCAGCCCTGCATTACACACAGTGCCATGGCCCCGCCTGTCCTGCCCTCTCCTCCTGGAGAGCTGCACCCCTCCAGCAGTCACAGAACTCATCCCTCAGGTTCTGCTCATGCCACTGATGCCAAATCCCTGGGGCTGGGCCAAGGCTTCGAGCTCCTCCTGCTGGATCCTCCTGCTGCACCTTGAGATGAAAGCCTTTAGGTGTTAAATATATTAAATATATATCTGTTGTTAAATATGTCAAATATTGGACACAACAAGGACTTGTACATGTTGGAAGGAGGGATTGCCGAATGTTTTGGAGTTTGAGAGAATAGATTAATTTCAGACTGCCCTTTCATTACTATTCGTGTGTAATTTAACAATAAACTACTAATTGAATGACTGGAATTTAAGGTAATGGGAAGAAAATAAATTGTTAGCCATTAGGGTTTGTTCAATCATTGTAACTTTATAATTAGCCAGAGAGAGTGAGAAGCTTAAATAGTTCACTCATAACCCTAAGTTCCTTTTGGAGTAAAGATGCACTGGTTGTCTTCTGCCTCCAGCTTATGCTTTTGAAAGAATTTGTGTTAACTCATTGCTGCACAGTGTTCTTGGTGAAAAATAATGCAGACTTTAAGACAATAATTAACAAAATTATTCATTTTTGAAAGTATTACATGTATTAGCAAGGTAGTGTTGCTTTGAAGAAGTTTGAAATGATTGATATGAAAACAGCTTGTGATAAGGATGGATTTGCTGTTGGAGAGCAGGCTTCAGATAGTGGGCTTTGTTCCTGCATGTTTATGCACTGCTTGCACTCATAAGAACTTCCTAATGTAAAGGCTTTGGCAAATCTATACTTGTGTAAAATCTATTATGCAGAAAATGTGCTCTTGGTTAAGGAAGCTTGCCTTTTTTGCTTATACCACTTACTCTCTCCTGCTGGATTTCCATTTTTTTTAGAGTAGTGCTGTTTTTTCAACACTTGTCAAAGTGGTGTTGAGATGAGCAGCAGCAGCATTACCTCAAGTACATGGTTCTTCACCTGGTGAAGAGATAAAGCTAGATATTTCTTGCATCTTTATACTGCTCCTTGTCCATAGTTCTGAGAAAAGCTCAGAATTAAATTCAGAAAATGTAGTGCTCTTGATACTGACTTTATGTTGTACACAATACAAATTCTTAGGTTTGCCTGAGAATACATTTTCAGTTCTCTGGAGGTCTCAAGGTTTCTGTGCCTGAAGATGACTTACACAAATACCAAGCAGCAGATATTTGTGTTCTTTGTTTCTCACTTGCCCTGCAGTGTCTGTAACTGCTGCTGAGGTTGTTGCTATTCCACATACACAGGGCTCATAACCAAACAGAGTAATAGTTCATGTAGAGGTGGTAAATGATGATCCTCTCGAGGCTACAAAGCTTGTTCAGTTGATTTGTGCAACTGAGGCTCTGAGCTAAACTGCCTTTGTGATGTAAGCTCTGGTAATTTTTGCATTAGAATTGTTCTGATACTGTGAAAAAGTAATTTTTGGTGGTTTTGTTTGCTTTTTTCTGTTTGGGTCTGATGCAGACACAAATAATCAGAGATGGAATCTAGTAGGCTTTCAGAGTCATGTTTACCTTTGACTTAGCTGATAACTGGTATGAGAAATTATTTTTCATTTTCATACATTTGTACAAACCTCTGGCCTCAGTGCCAGCCTTGTTTATTATTTGTACAATATTCCTCCATAGGGATTTTGCAAATTTGACTGTAAAATCTTTTAACCCTGTAGCTGCAATGTGATGAGTTTTCTCAGTAGATCTAATTAAAACATTTGTGGTTGGCTGGCTTATTTTGAAATGCAAATATCATAATTTATAATTGAGAAAAGAAAATTATGAGGGGATTCCTCAACCAGGAAAGCAGCATTTCTTGATGTAAATTTTTAGGAGAACTTTGTATCACTCATTTTAAATACACACACTGTAGAAATGATTTGAAGCCTGAACACTCTTAGAATGAAAGTCTCCAAAGGTTTGGGCTCCTTGGTTTTCAGCTGAAGTGTTGTTGGATATAACTCTGTATTTGTGGTGTAATTTCACAATTGGCCTGCCTTTGTCTTTTGTCTGCAGCTGCACAACTTCAGCATAACTTAGAATTAATTCTGTACTCGGTGAAATCAGATTTTTCATTGATTTTTAATGCTGAATGTATTCTTTCTTTCCTAGCAGGTCAAGACTTGTAAATGTACCAGTGCTGTGGGTTATGAGTGAGCTTTATAACTGTATTAATGGAAAGGCATAGAGTGGTTTCAGAAGGAAATATTTCTGTAAATTTGAGTGGTTTTGGTCAGAGGTCTGTGATAGCTTTAGCAGCTCTGCATGTTGGCTGCCCAGTCTTTGATTCAAGCAAGCCCTTGGGCACTTGGTAGAAATGTTATAAACATTTTAGTTTCAGTAAGTATCTTAACTTTATTGCTTGGCTATATAGTTGAGCATGGGCAAACAAGAGAAATGAACTTTGATTTTATGTAAAAATAACCCTGTTGCAATGTATATTTCTGTGTTATCACGCATAATTCCTTAGGCATTATTCCATGCTCTGTTGGCAGCATCAGTTTAAAAATTTACACTTTTCTTGTTCCTATTCCCACACTTAGGCATGCACCCCTCAAAACCCAGCTTTGAAAGAGCTTTGAAGTTTTAGATCCTTATCCAAGGCTAGCTTAAATAAGCTGTGGTCAGCTTTACATTGCAAACATTTGTTCAGCTGTACTGATGCACGTATTTGTGGAGTCTGTCTGTGAACTTGAGCAGTGAAATGACGTGGGTCACTCTGGCTCTGTGCTCTGAAACCCTTCCCTGGTGTCCCCAGCACCAGAGCACTGAGTGCTGGTGGGACATGGGGACGGGGAGATAAGGGGCTGAGTCTCCAGCTGGCCTGGCTGCCAAAGGCTGACACTGCAGAATGGCCTGACGCCAGTCTGTGGTGGAAAGTGGCTTTGTGTTTCAGGTGTAAAAACACCTTATCTCCTGCTATCAGATAAGTTTAAGTGGTATGAGAGTAAGGAATCTCTAGGGGGGGAAAGGTATGCTCTTTCATTCTGTGCTTTATTGGAATTGGATCCGTGCTGAAGAGAAGCAGTTTTCACAAAGGAAGTCAGCATCAAGGAGCATCCTTGGATGGAGAGGGGACCTGTGAGGAGCTGCTGCAGAACTCAGAGGGCAGTGCTGTAGTGGATTGGCAGTGAGTTATCTGTGAAGTACTAATTGCATCATTAACATCCTTGACAGGAGCAAACTGGGAGTATGTACCATAATCACTGTGAACAGTGAGACAGTTCAGAGGTGGGATGTTTTCCTGTTTGATTGCATCTGTCCACTGAAGAACATTTTCTTGTAGAATTAGGTAGAAATAGATCTCATTAAAGGAGACAAATTAGCCAAAAGTGAAAGGAATTCCCTGCTGGGTTCTGAAACTTAATGATTGGTTAGAAGTTGGCAAGAATCTATACCTGATGCTATTTTGTTAATTGATACAGAGGTTAAACAGTGTGGATTGAGCCAGGAGTACTTTTAGGTGAAGTAATGGCCAGGTCTCTCTTGCCTGTCTAATTTGTAATGCTGGAGACATTATATTAGTTATGTTAGGAGGGGTCAGTGAAGGAGACAGCAGGATAATTACTGAGATCAAGGGAGGAATTTGACTGAAAGAAACCTTCATGTTCACAAACTGTAGCAGACAAGGATACCTTTTAACAACATAGAGAAATAAGAGCCAAAAGCAGACTGTCCAACCCGTTGGGCGTTCCTCATTGATCCGTGGTGAGGAGGGAATCATGATTTTTGTCTGAATTGTACCTGTGTTTGAGGCTCTTTCTAAACTGGAACAGAGCTGGTGGACTCTAGAGCAAGGTTCTCATAAGGTTTGTATTCAAGAGACTTGATGCAGAGGTAGGAAAGTCAGAAATTTGTGTCAGGATTAGGCTGTTTGACATGAGAGTGAGCTAAGACTTATTGGGGGAAAATTCTTTTCTTTTATACAGTGTCTTCCAATTTAATTTTGATGGTGACAGTGCCAGTCTAGAAGAAGAAAAAAACCTGAGAACAGCCATTTTCAAGTGATGATGTCAAGATTAAGCTTAAATCTGAGACAATGCACATACCTACTTTACTTTTTTCCTATCATCATAGAGCTTGTAAATTTGGGTGGTTTTCCTTTAGTGTTTTATTTCCAGTTCAGTTGTTTTATAACTGATGCCAACATTTGTCATTTCATTACTCCTAGTAGTGATGACTTGTGTGAGTTGCATTGCTCTAACAGATGTCTTCTCTTTGCTGCCTGACATCTTCAAACAGTTGGTGTCAGGTACCTGCTTATACTTGGGTTTGCCATTGAGTGGAAGCTCTTAACATTTATTTTGCAAGCAGGCAGAGTTGTCAACCCTTGCATATGTTTTCACCATACTTCACTGCAAGTGAACTTGAGTATGGTTGTTCTAAACACACTAAGTAACTTAAAAGTATCATAAGACTTGGGTTTTTTGTCTGTTGGGTTTGGGTCACAGATGTTAAATTTGCCTTTTTTCCCCCAGTAATGTCAGGTGATCAGCAGAATATTGTAGTTGGATGAAAAATAAACTTGCAGAGTTAAACATTCATTATCAGTAAATAAAATAATTACATGTGTCTTTTTAAATGTTGGCTTTTAACAGCTTTTCTTAATTTTTGGGAGACTTTTGGTGACTACAGAATAATTAGCAAATGGCTATAAAATATAAAATGCTTGACTGTAAGTTGGGCCATCAGTACAACTCCATCAACTAACAGGAGCTGTGTTTTCTTTCTGCATTTAGTATTTGATCTTATGTAGGGAGCGATTCATATTTACATTTATTTTTTCTTTGAAGACAACATCCTAAAAATGTTGAGTTCTGTAGTCTGAAATTGTAGTTTCCCACGTTAACAAGTTTTTTCATGTGTTCCCACTTGCTCACATGGATCAGATAGGTCATTGTGAGAAACTCTTGTTATCTAAGGCTGTGGACAGAGTGGAATGAAAATGCTGTGCACTGCAGGTCAGGGAATTAATTTGCAGCAGAGAACCATAGGGAAGGAAGCTGGATCCATGCCAACTCAGTAATAAATGTGTTGGGGATGCAGGATGCTTTCACTGCAGCAGGGGAAGGCAAAGTGAAGATGGCAGTAATTCATTATGACATCTCCTTCATTCTGCCCTCTGTGAGTGGGGATTCCTCTTTTATTTATTGAGGGCTGTTGTTGCTAGGCTGGGGCAATACAGAATTTAAATTGCTAGATATCCAAGTTGTCTTTTCATGATGAGTTTTTCTAATACTCTCTAGTGGGATGGGTTCAACTTGGAGCTGCTCCCCAAAGTTCATACAAAGAAAAATTCTGTTAGTTTTAGAAAGTGGAGTCTCATGAGTTGCACCCTCAATTTGTGGATGACACCACAAATGTCATTTGAAGAGACCAACTCAAATGTCTGGTGAAGAGACCAACTCATCCACCTGCCAAAGTTGGGTGGAAGAGTTGGTCTCTTCAACAGCAGGAGAACTCAGCAGAGGGATGTGGACAGGCTGGATCAGTGGGCCCAAGGGTCTGAGGTTCACCAAGGCCAAGTGCTGGGTCCTGCCCCTGGGTCACAGCAACCCCTGCAGTGCCACAGCTGGGGCAGAGGGGCTGGAAAGGGCCCTGTGGAAAAGGACCTGGGGGTGCTGGGTGAGAGTGGCTGAACATGAGCCAGGGGTGCCCAGGTGGCCAAGGAGGCCAATGGCAGCTGG
>WBNQ01065029.1:0-18207 GCA_013401375.1 Spizella passerina | reverse complement strand
CTGTTCATCTGCATGGTCAAGGTACCAAATAAAACTGAGCTGCTAACCTATCATTAGCAAAACAGTCAGAATCTTTAAAGAATGACAGAAAAAAACATATTAAAGAACGCTAAAACCCTGTTTTAACTGTTCTGGCCACCAACAGGAAGCTTGCTGAATAGAGGCATACAAAAGAAATGACAGTTTTTGAAGCATAAGAAAGGCTTCTGAAAATACAGATCATTTGTATATGTATCAGACAGAAGAGACTTTAGCATAAAATGTTAAAACCTCTAAAAAAGGTCTCTAAAAAGCCTTGAGGCCTCCTATGGCTACACATATTCCAATAGGACTAATGTGATCAGCTTTTTGGAAAGGATATGAATCCATTTTGGGAACAATCTCAGTAAAAGAAGGTGTGGAAATGCATCCAGTCAGCTACTTCACATGATAGCTGGGAGAGCATACAGAGAGGATGTTTTTACAATAAATATTAGGAACAGAGAGTTAATTGTTTCCTATGCTACAAAATGGGGACCTTAAAACTGAGTTCCATAAGTAGCAAGGATAATGGACAGAAAGGCTGCACTGATTTACAACAGCTCTGGATCAACTTCACAGAATTCACAACTTTCAGAGGGCCAGAAATGGGTTTCAGCGGACAAACCTAGATTGAGGCATTTCTGTTTAGACAATTTCACCCAGTCCTGTGCAAACACAGAGAACAGCAGGAGAGAGAGCCCAGGGTGCAGCCCTGCTCTGCAGTTTGTGTCCCTGACCTGCTGGGAAGGGGCAGAGCTGTTGTGTTTATTTTTCCTTGCTCTATGCCTTGGGGCTAAAGGTGACACCATTTGTTTCTCTTTAGGCTCCACATTTATTCTGAGCTTTTGGCTCCCTTCTGTTTATTATTCTGGACATGGAGCTGCTGCAGAGAGCCCAGAGGAGGCACCAGGATGAGCAGAGAGATGGAGCAGCTCTGCTGGGAGGAAAGGCTGGCACAGCTGGCATTGTTCACCTGCACAGGAGAAGCTTTGGGTGAGCTCAGGGTGGCCCTGCAGGGCCTGGAGGAGCTGCAGGAAAGATGGAGAGAGACNACTGGGGCTGGAGCACCTGGGACAGTGGGAGGTGTCCCTGCCATGGCAGGGGTGGCACTGGGTGGGCTTTAAGGTCCCTCCAGCCCAGGCTATTCTGGAATTTGCACAGCACTTGTGTGGTACCTTTAGTCTGTTCAGGAGTGGGTAGGGCCTTGATTTCCCATTTGAGCTCCCAAAAGCCAGGCAGTTCACCATCACTCTGGACTGACCATTCATAGCTCTTTTCAGGATGTGGTGCAGTGGTTAAACATAAATGAATGTAACAGCAATGTGTGATGTTGTTTGAAGCATATCCTGTTTTTTGGTTAATGCATGCAGTTCATTTAGCATCTGCTCTATAAATATCGCTTCCTCTTTCCACATCTTTCCAGCACACACCACTGTTTCCATGTGATGATGAATCCTACTGCAGGCAACCTTGTAAGAAAGGAATTTTCTACATTAGAGCAGAGCATTAAACAAAGGGCACTTTATGTTGCAAAGGGCCAGCTAAAGAATAGACCTCCAGATTTGCATTCCCTTGACCAGTGAATCTCAAAAGACAGAGTTGCTCAAACTTGGAACCCTTTGTCTTTAGCGAAATTTTGTGAAAGCTTTTGCTTTTGCAAGGTGCACATCCCTCTGTTCCTCTGAATTCATCTTGCAGTCTGTCTGATGAGGATCACAGACAGAAGTCTCAGATGATGCATGTTTGCTCTCACAGAGATTAAAAAGGCTGCAGAGTGGGGATGTGAGAACAGGATCCTGGAACAAAGCAGCAAAGAAAGGAAAACACCTCCAGAGTGAAAATTAGAAGAGAAACGGCATTGGAAGGGACAAATTGGAAATAATTAGGCAGAAAACAAAAGGCACAAGAAAGCAGAGGAGTGTTAGTTTCTAGCATGAAGTTGTGAGATACAAGCTGGAGCAAAGGCAGATCAAGTACCTCAGGATCCACCATCAGCCAGTGCCAGCCTCCCTTTGCCTGGATCATTTTCCTTGCAAAGCACTCATTTCATCTGATGGTTCAAGTCCTTTTCTCTTCCTGTTGTTAGCCGCCTCTTCAAAAGCTCTCAGCATTTCATTGCCATGTCTGTGTGGAGATATTCCATTGTGCTGCAGCAGGGTTCTCTAGGAACCAGCAATACGTGTGCCTTCCTCTTTTTTCTTCTCTTTTTTTCCCCTTTCTCACTGAGGAAGGCCCTGAAGCCATGTTCTCATTAAATCTTTATGGCTTTTTAAAATAAGAAGCTATTGTCCCATATACCTCCTTAATTATGCACCAATCAAAAAGTTTGAAAGAACAGCTCTGCCCATGACAAGAGGAGCAATGGAAAGGGAAGAAACCTAAGGAAAGACTGCTTCAGCTGTTTTCCTGTAAAACAGGAACCTGTGCAGGCACAAGGATGGCTTGGCACAGGAAAGGGACTAAAGGCTCCCAAGGGAAAAACATTCTGTCTAAGATTCTATTCTTGTCAGATTTATATACTTGTTTAGAGGATGTATATGTGATTAATTACTGCCTCAAGTAGGCTTCATGGTGCTCATAAACCAAACAAATATTCAAAACACACGTTTGGAAAACTCTTCAGCTTCAAGTGTCCACACTGAGGCACCTGGAGCTCAAGCATTAGGAATGAGTGACTTTAGAAATAAAGCAGTTTATTGCTGCTTTAGCAATACCGAAATAGCCAGGTTTGGACATGGAATATTTAATGAGCTAAATTATGGCAGATGTGACCTGTGTAAATTGCTTTGCCCTCAGTTGACAGCAAGGCCAAAATCAAGAGAATAAATTTATAAAATAATACCAGTGGCATGATCTGGAATTTCTGTCTCTAATTCCAAATTAGGTTTGTGTTGATTCATACATGAGATTTGGAAGTAACATTACAGATTCATACAAATGTTCTTAAAGAAGCTTTTAGACAGATTGCAAAAATCTCTAAAAGAAAAGTTATTTCTACCACAGAAGCAGTAAATGCTGCAATGTGGTGATAATTCTGACATCATGAGTTGATCCCCGAGGTCAATGCTCCAAGGCCTGAAAAAACCATCTTATCCAGTTTTCTCTCTGTGTGGAACTGCTGGTGAGAGTTTAGGCTTAGGCTTCTTCAGTTGAAGTTTAGATGATGACAATCACCTAAATTTGTTTGTAATTAGGTTATAATTTTTTCTCCCAGCACTGGCACAGCTGCCCCAGGACAGGAGAGGTCCTGGCTGCAGGCAGATGCAGGCTCTGGGACGGGGCTCTCCAGCACTCCACTCTGGCTCTCAGGAATGCCACTGTGTTCTTTGCAGCTGCTCCAAATGGTACAAAATCCCACCCTGGAATAGCAGGCAGAGATTCCCCAGGGACTAAATGCTTTTCTAAACCTAGATGATATTGGAAATAAATTAACATAATTATTCAAAGCTACTTGTTCATTAAAGCCCCAGCGTTTACAATGCAGTGCACATCCCTCTTTGTGCATTTTGGCCTGTTTCCCCAGGAAGGGCTATCCCTGAGCACAGCAGTGCTGCACAGACCCTGGCGATGAGTTCCCAGAGGAGGAGAAGGGCTGAGGCTGTGCCCAAGCTCAGCCCTGTGCCCAGGAGAACAGCACTGAGCTGAGGCTGAGGCTGAGCCCCGGCCCTGCCCCGTCCCTCCCCAGCCCTGCAGCTCCTCCAGCAGCAGCAGTGACAGATGTTGTGCATGGGTAATCCCTCATCCCTCTAATCCCAGCAGAGGGGGAGGATTGATGGGCACTGGGCACTCAGGAATAAAGAACGTGGTAAATGCGTAAGTTGGGGCTGGAATAAACAGTATCAAATAAACATATTAATAACAGTACGGGCATTGGAGTGAGATTAGCTGCTGACACAAATAACATTTATTCACACTACAGGGAGTGATTCCAGAGAAACAACATGAAAGTGCACAGACAAGTACTGCTAAATCAAAAAGGCTTTGCATAAAGCAACAACAAAAAAAAAAAAAAGGGGGGGAAAAATATAGCATGAAAAGTGATGATGTTTTCTCTTTTGTCAAGTGCATACAAAAAAATAAATTAAACAGCTGCAGCAGCTACAGATGCAAAGGAGAAAATAGGGGGATCAAATCAATGTTTCTCTTCAAATGTTCATGACTCTTCCAAGTGTGGGACCTGAACAGAGAAGGGAACTGTTTGGTTGCACACCCTGACATAGCTCATCACTAAAATCAGGCACCATTTCATTTTGTGGTGTGGAATTGCCTCTTTAGAAATGTCACCACAGAAACAGAGTGTCTACCTTCCATTTGCTGTGGGTGAATCCATCATGTTCACATCTCAACACTTGCTTAAAATGCTCTAAATTTGTCATCTGCTGTTCCACTGAACATGGTTGATTCAAAGTAAAGGCCTCAGTTACAGATGGAAGCATCAGGCAGGTCTGATTTTCGCAAATTTGGCCCCTAAAAATTACATTATATAAAGGGGTCTCAGCTTCTCAAATCTGCTTCAGTGACCTGTAATTCATACAGGTGATTTTATCTGAGATTTCTGCTCATAGGCTGAGCAGAAAATAACAGGGCAACTTCTGGGAGGAGTGGAACAAAGAGCTGGGAGGTGGCTGGTGCAGCAGGAGTGGAACACACATGAGAGATGCAGAGGGCAGGATGGGGCTGGAGGCTCTGGGAAGCACCTGGGATTTCTGCCTGGAATGAAAGGGACAGATGGGTTATCCTGACCCCAGGGATTAACCACTGTGCAGGTAAGCACAGAAACACCAACCCCCAGAACTGTTCCTTCAAATGCAAAATGTGCAGTTGGAAGGAAAGCGGCAACTGGATGTGCTCAGCTTGAAAGGCAGGAAGGACAGGGAAACAATGGGAAGTAATAATGAAATTTTTTTTTCTTTCACTTTCTGTCCTTAATTTTGCTTTAACCAGGCATCTGCTTTGTAATAGAGTCTTCATATGCAAGATGTACAGAATTCCATGCATTTAAAAGGACCTGTGTAGAGTTTAGTGTCAGACATGAGCAAAGCCTCTCACTGATTTCATCAAGGCCCAGTCTGTGGGTGAAACCTGACCACTGACTCCATCAAAATGACACACAAAGTTCTTAAGTGCTTCACCGTCCTTCAACCTCACCTTCTTTTCCATTGTTTTCCAAGCCAAAAAAATAAGGTGACAGAAGAACAAGGGGCAAAATACCAAGTCTTCTATCCTTGGCACACCCTTCGCTCTGACAAGTCAGGAAGATGATTGAAGGCCAGTGAAATGTCCCAGGTTTAACTGAATATTTCATGTATTCAGCACAAAGCAAAGACTTTTTTATTCTTCAGTGGTCTCACAAGGAATAATGGAAGTGAGCTCTGGCTAATGAAGTGTTTGTATCCTGAACAAGCAGAGTTGAGTAAACTCTTTCTCTGACAAACTTAACCACAAGTCAATTGGAATCTTCTTACATCTCAAGAAATTGGCTTTATTTCAATTTTTCATCATGAAAATGCATTCTGATTGATATATAGGACAAAAAATCTGAGTTTCCGTGGATAATTATGGTCAACTCAAGACTGACAATGACTTTCATGATGAACCTGGCGCGTTTTTAAAAGGTTCAGGTTCAGTGTCTTGCTGTCAGTCCTAACTGGTGATGTGGTTACTGTCAGAGAATTAAAACTTGGGAGACCAGTCCTCCACTTTATCCTCTGTCCACAGGCATGCTCACTGAATTAGGCTCTGGAATTTCCTACCTCTGCACTGAAAAAATGGGACTAAAAGTCCTTTTCAGTCTCAGGGGTACTGTAGGAAGAAGAAGCCCGTGGAAAATGAACCAGACTTTCAGCTGTCAGGGATGAAGGCTGCACATCTGACACCTAAAAAGTTCTCCCATCGCCTGCTTTGAGGGCTGGCACATCCCTTGGAACATGTACCTGTGAGGAGAACAGTAGTGTGATGTTTCCTCGATTTCTGAGAGCTGAGGGCAGCAGAATTCTCACCCCACAAACAAACCTGGCTTCCCTCTCAGTGGGGTGGCACGAGCTGCCTTCTGCTGTGCCAGTCACAGCCAGGCCCCCTGGAATCCTCCTCACACTCACAGTGAGCTCCCCATGAGCTGCCAACATCTGTCAGAAAGGGAAAAACACCTTAAAGCACCCACCACATCTGGGAGGAACAGTTAGCACACTGCTTCCAGAGGAGAAAACAGCTGAAATGCAGGAGCACAATCTCTGCTGAAGCACAGTTAGAGGAGGGTTTAGCAGAACCAGACTCTGCTGCAGCGGGAACCCGGATGGTGGCACAGCCCCTGCCAGAACCACAGCACAAGGAGTGAAGGGTCTGAACTCAGCAATGTGACAAACCCTGATGCCAATCCAGCTTCCTCTGTGCACTTCATCTCTGCTGCCTGCCCCTTCTGTCTCCCGGAGCAGCAGGAGACACCCCCAGGTTCCCAGCCCTGGGCATTGCTGATGATCAACAATGGTCTGCTGCTGGTTGGGATCTAGTTCCAGCTGTCCTGGCAGGAACAGAGCACATCTGGAAGTGCCATGGGGAGGGAGGGAGGGCTGCTTCCACAGCTTGCACATTTCCCCAAGGTTTGCATTCCAAACAGGCCACAGGATTTACCTCAAAATCACTTGGTGTCCTGGCAGCAGCAGTGAAAAAACACTCCATGGAAAAGGAGAGGAGTGCTTTTATGGGAGGGCACAGAGCTCTGGTCAGAAAATGGCAAAACTCTTTTTGTGTGTGGGATGAAGCTCCCTGTTCCCACCATCACTGCCCTGCTGTCTGCTGAACTCAAGGAGAAAAGCAAATTGTGTCCCTGCCTGGCTGTGATGGTGTTTTCCTCGAGGTGCTGCCTTTGTGAACATCTCTGCACCAGCCCTGAGCAGAGGTTGTGGGCACAGCAGAAGGACAAAGCCTCTAAATGAGCCCAGAATTTCCCATGGCTACATTGTCAGGCACAATCCTTATGGAACCACCTAAAAGTAAACCTTATAATCTAATTTTCCCCCTTTATTTGTTAAGCAGCAACACTAATGATTTGATTGTGAAACTCTTATGCATATGAATGAGCTTTTACATAAGGCCTGATTTCAATTAAAAAGCAAACCCAACTTTAAAACAAACCCAACCCAAACCCAGCTTCCAGAGCCAAAAAGAGGAAAAAATTCTGTGGAAGTGGGGCAGGAACAGTGCAACTGGTACCAGCTATTAAACAGAGCTACATTGCTGTAATTTTATGAATTCTTTTAGAAACCACAAAGAAATATGCATTATCTGCCAGAGGAAAGATAAACAAGATTGAGGCAAAAGGGGGAGTTCAGAGGTTACTGAGAAGGTGTTTGAAAGAAATTGGTTCCAGGTAAGGAAGGGGTTCAGGAGAAAAGTGCAGGCAGCCAGAGAAGGTCAGTGAGGAGCAGCACAGGCATGGGCAGGTCTAGAAACAGAGCTGGAAAATGCTCTGACAAAGGGTCCAAGAGCTACAACAAGTTCTGCAAACAAAGATCAGTCATGTGGTTTCTCCTCCACTGAAATAAAACAACAGAGGGACACGAGCTGGATCTTCATCTCATTGAGTGACACTGACAGTTATTTTAGAGGAAAGAGCTAATTCCTGATCCATATTTCTGAATTTCAAAAATCAGGTTTCAATTTGTACATACTGTTGCAAGACTTTTGATCCCATAACCTGCACTCTCTGGTTTCCTTACTAAGGTCTGGCAGAAGCAGTTCATTACTTGGCTTCTGATGAACAAATGCAAACCAAAGCCTGGATATTTTTTCATCCTTTTTTTTTTAAATGAACAAATCAGAAGTCCAATGTTTGAAATTGTAGTTCTCACTACTTAATGAGGCCAAATTAATAGCACACATATAATTTCATTTAAAGAATTTAACTTTCTATATCTTTAGAGAGAATTAAGAGTCCTGCTACATTTCAGATGAAGTCATTCCAACCAGCAGTCAATGCAAAGTGTCTTGATAAGTTCTAAGCATTTTCTACTCTCATGTCTGATTTTAGCCCTCTATCTGCTCCATGCTGCCGCTCCCAGCTTTCCCATCTTTCCTTCACAAGTGGCCATCAGTGCAGCTATCTGAAATCATCTTTTTACCTTGTACACTTAACCAGGTGTAGCTGCTAGAGATCAAAGCACCAAACCCACAACTTCTATTTATTTCTCTGTAAACCAACTCTCTGTTTACAAAACTTATAATTTTTTATTTCCCCACAGAGCAGGCTTTGGCAATCTCCTTCTCAGCAGCAAAAATAAACCCTTTGTGCTCCAGATTACTGCTGCATTGCCTTCCAATTTGCCTCTGTGTATCAGCAGAGAGGTGACCCTCAGCCAGCCCCAGGGCTCTTTGAGGCTCAGATTCACGGCCCCAGCCCAGCCAGTTCCTCCCGCGGCTGCCTGGAGCTCAGCACTCCCCCTGCAGAGGGGAGCAGCAATGCATTTCCTTTATTTATTCACATTTTTCTCCAAGTCCATCACAGCGTTGGTCGATCAGCCCTGATCAATGCTGAGGTGTCAGTTTATATGTAAACCCTTTAAAAAGCTGCACTTTGGGGCTTAACAATAATCAGGAGGTTTCCAACCAACATATTTATTGAGCTTGAAAGCATCACCCTCAGACCAAATGTGTTTGACTCTTCATTCACATCACTGCAGCAGAACCTTAAGCAGCGCTTTGCACTGGAAAACTCCTAAATATCCCAACTCCAGAGGTGAACTCCCTGGTAATTTGATTGTAATTCAGCTTTCAATGCTTTCCTGCTTCCTTGTGTGCTGCAAGTTAGGCTGCTGTGCAAACTATAGGGACTCTAGGGAGCACCCTTTTCCCCCAAAGAAAACCCCCAAATCCCCCAAGCATTGTTTTCAGACAGCCCTTCAGGGCACACCTACAAAACCTTATTTCCTTCAATGTTCTCCAGAGACATTAATTAATCACTTATCACGTCATGAGCCCAGAGAACATTACAAAAGGGTTTTGCAGGTGCAGGGTTTGAGCTGCTCTCTGTGCTGTCAGCACGGGGCTGTGCTGACACCACTTTGCCCCAGGAGAACTCATGTGGTTCTGTTTAGGTGAAAATGTTATAAGCAGCATTTTAAGCTTTCTGCATATTGATTTTGTAAAACAAGTGTTAAAAGTTGACTGCTCTCCTTCTTTCAAGGGGAAATCACAGATACTGAGGACTGCAAAGATGGAGATGTGGCTGGAGCATCTCTTATGAGGAGATGGTGAGGGAGCTGGGCCAGTTAAACTGGAGAAAGCTGAGAGGAGACTCAGCTTTCAATGCGCACAAATATCTGAAGACGATGGAGCCAGACACTTCTCAGTGGTGCCCAGCCACAGGAAAAGGGGCAAGGGGAGCTAAGGGGAACACAGGACATTCCATATGAATAGGCGGAAAAGCTTCTTTGAGGGTGACAGAGACTGGAGCAGGATGCCCAGAAAAATTGTGGAGCCCCTTCTCACAAGATACTCAAAACCCACCTGTGTCACCTGCTCAGGGCTGACCCTGCCTGGACCAGATGATCTCTGGAGGCCCCTTCCAACCCCAACAATTCCTTGATATGCATTTGGTACCACACAGACTCACTGATATGAAAATATCAAAAAAGACTCTGCAGACAACCCCTGAGAACCTCCTCTAGGACCTCCTTTGCATCTCACCAACACTTGCATTAAAGAGGGCTTGGCCACAGAGTGATGCAAAAACTCTCCTCTCAACAAGCCCTAAGTGTAGCCCATCCTGGAAAGCATGCAGAGCAAATTAGTCATCTAAAAGCTCCCATTTTGGCATGGGGAGAGGTAAAATGTTACACTGATTTCCCAAGTGTCTAAAAGGTAGATCAAGTAACACTAAAATGAAATCGTCAACCTGGAACATGATTTTCACTGAGATATCTTTAATGCTTTGGAAATAAATATTGCAGAAGATTTCCAGCCCAGCCCAGCTCTGATGTGCAATATCCCTTTATCAACTCTTCCCTCTTGACACACACTCATTTCTGCCCTTTTTCTGAAGATTGCTGCAATCAGCCCCTAATGAGGGTCTGGTGAGGATTGAGGATTACAAGATTTACAGTGACTGAACCCATGATTGATTGAGCATTTTGATACAGAACATTTTGCTTCTGACTCTGTCTAAACTTGATCCTTTCCTATATACTTTATCCTAATTAAATGCAATTTCCATTGATGCTCATCACAAGTCATAGGAAGAGCCCAGTCCAAAATGCACGTGGCTTCTCTGCTCCATGTTCCTTTGCTCTACATGGTACATGAAGTAAAAAATCCTGGAGAGCTCTGTAAAAGAAACCTGATCTCTGGAAACAACACAAGGAGGACATGGAACTGTTGGAGAGAGTCCAGAGGAGGCCATGGAGGGGCTGAGGGGGCTGGAGCAGCTCCCCTGTGGAGCCAGGCTGGGAGAGCTGGGGCTGCTCAGCCTGCACAGGAGAAGGTTGTGTGGAGAGCCCACAGCTCCTTCCAGGCTCTGAGGGGAGCCCAGAGAGGGACAATTCCTCAGGAACTGCAGGGACAGGAGCCAGGGAATGGCTCCCAGTGCCAGAGGGCAGGGCTGGATGGGATCTTGGGAATGAGGAATTGTTCCCTGGCAGGGTGGGCAGGCCCTGGCACAGGGTGCCCAGAGCAGCTGGGGCTGCCCCTGGATCCCTGGCAGTGCCCAAGGCCAGGTTGGACACTGGGGCTGGAGCACCTGGGACAGTGGAAGGTGTCCCTGCCATGGCAGGGGTGGCAGTGGGTGATTTTTCGGGTCCTTTCCAAACTGTTCTGTGATTCCATGATCCTTAACTCCATAAGGAAAAGCTTCTGGAACGTTCTCTGTTTGAACAAATGCAGATTCAGTCTCTGCACTGTCGGGCAGCAGCTGCTCCCCTGAGCACAGAGGGCACAGGGTGTCACAGCACACAGCTGGGCTCTGTGCAAAGCTGCTGGGCTGCCTGCAGAGCAACACAGGAGCTGCCCCCTGTGCTCTGGGGTTTGCTCAGATCTGAGACCCAAGTGTGTTTTTCCCTCTGCTGTACCACTTGCAGCACTGGAAAAGTGGGAATGTCCCTTCCCATCCCATGATACAATGACATAAGACCTATGTAGTGTCCTGGAATTTAAGCAGTTGCGAGCATGAACACCCCACAGTAGATTCTCATTTCTCCATGTCTCTCCTGGTACTTGCGGCTTGGGAGGTGCCTTTGGTCCCTGAGCAGCACATGAAAATAGCATTGCAATTTCAGAATGAACTGTGGCATCATTTCATTAAGAGATAAGGGGCTGAATTCCTAAAAATACAACTTTGGTGCTAAACAGATGCCTGGCATCACAAGCTGAAAGCAAACATTGCTTTAAAAGCAAAGCAAGCTTTTAAATAGGAGCTAAAGTCGAGCTCTGCCTCCTTAAATCTACAGTGTTTCTCCACACTCCATTTCTCCTGGGACCTCTCACTAATGCTAATTAGTCATGTTCCAGGTTACTGGAGCATTTCTTTGTCTCCCATCCTGCCACAAGAGGGAAGGACAGTCTGAATCACAGAGTTAGAGAGAAGACAGGGAAGGAAAACAACTCTTCATTTCAACTTTCTTCTTTCTTCTCCAGAGCACATGCTGATTTAGAGCCTGCACTGATTTGTTCCATCCAGTTACAGGATATTCCAGCAGCAGGAAAATACTCCACAGCATTGGAGCCCATCCGCAGGGAAATTTCCAAAGGGGCTGCTCATGGAACAAAGGACCTGTGGCTTTTACCCTCTCTGAAATCTTGGCAAGTAACTTCATAAAAAGGTTTGGTTGCTGACTTTTTTTGTTTTTCTGCTATTTTACTGTGTGAAATCCTCTCCTCCTGCCAACTGAATGTTACAGAGAACATTTCTGGTGGCCCCAATCCTGAACTGGGTGCCCACTCTGCCAAGGCCAAGCACATGTGAGAGCCTTTTCAGCTCTGCTCCTCCTCTCTGCAGGTCAGGCTATGCTCACATCTCTACTCCATCTTGCTGAATATGCCTTGACTCCAAGGGACAAATCAGGCTTCAGACTTGTGAAACACAAACCCAGTCAAGATGGTCACTGGAACACACATGGAAGAAAGGAGCTGGGGCAGCATTTGCAGTATCAGATTGATATTTTATACTTTGCTACAGTTCCCCACCTGTGATGTTCTTGAGTCAACACTGAAATAAGAGCTGCAGGGAACCAAGGACCCTCAGCTCCCAAAAATCAGGAGATGAAAAAAAAAATCTGCTTCCTTTCTTCACAGCCCTCCAAGTGCTGTGTCAGAAAAAGCTGACAGGAGAAGCTGAGGAGACAGGATGGGGTGAAGCTGTAAGAGGTGCTGAGAAACCAGAGGGTTTACTATGGAATGTGGTACAGCAGCCAAGCTCCATGGCACTGGTTCAAGAAAGCAATTATAAACATTCTTAACTGCCTCCCTCCTCAGGAAATGTCTTAATAAGGTACTTCTCTTTAAAAAATATACTGTGTGCTGGGAGGTGTATGTCCTGAACTGGGACTGCATCTGGAGATAAGATCCTTGTGGAAAAATGGGGCTCATCAAGGTGAGAGAATAAAAAGCTCTTTTTGGAAGTTAAAAAAAATAAAATTAGTTAACATTTTTATACTGGTGGCCAAGGAATCTTAGACCTGTGATATATTGAGCACTTCCAGGGGCAGTCACAGCTTCTCTGAGCANTCGGGTCCTTTCCAAACTGTTCTGTGATTCCATGATCCTTAACTCCATAAGGAAAAGCTTCTGGAACGTTCTCTGTTTGAACAAATGCAGATTCAGTCTCTGCACTGTCGGGCAGCAGCTGCTCCCCTGAGCACAGAGGGCACAGGGTGTCACAGCACACAGCTGGGCTCTGTGCAAAGCTGCTGGGCTGCCTGCAGAGCAACACAGGAGCTGCCCCCTGTGCTCTGGGGTTTGCTCAGATCTGAGACCCAAGTGTGTTTTTCCCTCTGCTGTACCACTTGCAGCACTGGAAAAGTGGGAATGTCCCTTCCCATCCCATGATACAATGACATAAGACCTATGTAGTGTCCTGGAATTTAAGCAGTTGCGAGCATGAACACCCCACAGTAGATTCTCATTTCTCCATGTCTCTCCTGGTACTTGCGGCTTGGGAGGTGCCTTTGGTCCCTGAGCAGCACATGAAAATAGCATTGCAATTTCAGAATGAACTGTGGCATCATTTCATTAAGAGATAAGGGGCTGAATTCCTAAAAATACAACTTTGGTGCTAAACAGATGCCTGGCATCACAAGCTGAAAGCAAACATTGCTTTAAAAGCAAAGCAAGCTTTTAAATAGGAGCTAAAGTCGAGCTCTGCCTCCTTAAATCTACAGTGTTTCTCCACACTCCATTTCTCCTGGGACCTCTCACTAATGCTAATTAGTCATGTTCCAGGTTACTGGAGCATTTCTTTGTCTCCCATCCTGCCACAAGAGGGAAGGACAGTCTGAATCACAGAGTTAGAGAGAAGACAGGGAAGGAAAACAACTCTTCATTTCAACTTTCTTCTTTCTTCTCCAGAGCACATGCTGATGTAGAGCCTGCACTGATTTGTTCCATCCAGTTACAGGATATTCCAGCAGCAGAAAAATGCTTCACAGCATTGGAGCCCATCCGCAGGGAAATTTCCAAAGGGGCTGCTCATGGAACAAAGGACCTGTGGCTTTTACCCTCTCTGAAATCTTGGCAAGTAACTTCATAAAAAGGTTTGGTTGCTGACTTTTTTTGTTTTTCTGCTATTTTACTGTGTGAAATCCTCTCCTCCTGCCAACTGAATGTTACAGAGAACATTTCTGGTGGCCCCAATCCTGAACTGGGTGCCCACTCTGCCAAGGCCAAGCGCATGTGAGAGCCTTTTCAGCTCTGCTCCTCCTCTCTGCAGGTCAGGCTGTGCTCACATCTCTACTCCATCTTGCTGAATATGCCTTGACTCCAAGGGACAAATCAGGCTTCAGACTTGTGAAACACAAACCCAATCAAGATGGTCACTGGAACACACATGGAAGAAAGGAGCTGGGGCAGCATTTGCAGTATCAGATTGATATTTTATACTTTGCTACAGTTCCCCACCTGTGATGTTCTTGAGTCAACACTGAAATAAGAGCTGCAGGGAACCAAGGACCCTCAGCTCCCAAAAATCAGGAGATGAAAAAAAAAATCTGCTTCCTTTCTTCACAGCCCTCCAAGTGCTGTGTCAGAAAAAGCTGACAGGAGAAGCTGAGGAGACAGGATGGGGTGAAGCTGTAAGAGGTGCTGAGAAACCAGAGGGTTTACTATGGAATGTGGTACAGCAGCCAAGCTCCATGGCACTGGTTCAAGAAAGCAATTATAAACATTCTTAACTGCCTCCCTCCTCAGGAAATGTCTTAATAAGGTACTTCTCTTTAAAAAATATACTGTGTGCTGGGAGGTGTATGTCCTGAACTGGGACTGCATCTGGAGATAAGATCCTTGTGGAAAAATGGGGCTCATCAAGGTGAGAGAATAAAAAGCTCTTTTTGGAAGTTAAAAAAAATAAAATTAGTTAACATTTTTATACTGGTGGCCAAGGAATCTTAGACCTGTGATATATTGAGCACTTCCAGGGGCAGTCACAGCTTCTCTGAGCACCCTGTGCCAGGGCCTGCCCACCCTCCCAGGGAACAATTTCCTCCTAATATCCAATCTAAACATGTTCTCTGTCAGTGTGAAGCCATTCCCCCTTATCCTGGCACTCCAGACTCCTGTAAATACCCTCTCTCCATCCTTCCTTCAGGCACCTTTACAGGGCATGCAGAGGTCCCTCCCCTCTGCCTGGAACAGGCTGCAGCTCCATCATTCCAGGTCTTGATGTGACCGCATCTGTAAAGGCCATGATGGCTCCTAGGCATTTTCACAGAATTCCAAAGCTTCCAGAAAGCTACAAATGAATCAATGTTCCACCATCTGGAGGGCCACTTTTACAGGGCACTGGGATTTTTGCCAGTCCCTGAGGCACTAGCATTATTTCTGCCTGGCCTGGGTAAGGGCAGAACTCAGCACAAACTTTCCCACAGACACCAAACTGAGGAGCAAAGGATCATCCAGACAGAGGCTCCCCTGCACCAAGAACTTGTGAGGAATGGGGAGAAAAGCAGGGGGAACTAGGAGACACAGGGCACCCCACAAAGAGCAGGGTTTAGGTTGAGATCTCCCTGCTGGTGGTCTCTGGTGGCACTGTCCACTGCTGAAGAGGTCCAACAGGCCCACAGAGGTGGCTGTTCTCTGTCTGATTTCATTCCTGCTTTCATACCCACAGTCACTCTCCTTTATCCCATAAATCTTCTAGCACTTGCAATACAAGCAGAAGCAGAGAGAATTCATCATGAAAAATGGCATAACAATGCTGAGATGGGTTATCAGCACACTCCTGCTGAAAATGAGGGTGTGAAACAGCAAGGAAAGCGACAGCTCTTTAAGAGGTCCAAGAACCTCACTCCTGCTAAAAGAAAATGAGAAAAAGGAATCCAGGCTCTTCTGAAAGACCTCCAGCCATCATTTTCAGCTGCATAAAGGAAAACATCTCGTAGAAGTAGCTTATCTACAGCACTGCAGCTAAACCAGTGGCTAAACTGCCATAATTCAGTGTCCTTTGATAACTGGAGATTCTGGGAAAAGCTAATCCTGCTCCTTCAAACATAAACATTGTTCCTCCCTTTAATATAATGTGTATAAAAATATCGGATCAGGCCTGACTAGGCAGGACACATGTGAAAGCCATTGAAGAATTTGCAGAGACCTCTACTGTCTGTGTGGGTGGGGTGGGATATTTCAGCCCAAGTCTGTTTTGAAATACACCAAAGAAAAAAATTAAAAAAACAAAAGCTGAGAACAACTGCAGTTCAGTCATTTTTTTTCTAACAGAAATAGATAATGGAAGAAGATCAGCTAAAATTCCAAAAACTCTTGAGAAGATTGTAAAAGTTTCTGTTTCATCAAAAATTTTCAGCTCACAAAATCCAGAAGAGTACAACAAAAATAATAAATGCAATTTATGTTGGGCTTTTGCATCTAACTGTAAAATACAACTTCCAAGCTGTCTTCTGCTCTGACACATTGTGAGAATGAGCAAACAAAAGGAAGAAAACAAAAGTCAAAATGAGAAAGAAGCTGCCCCCAGCCTGCAGCCTGAGTGCTGCAAGAGATGGATGTGGGGTGGGCATGAAGTCAAACTGCAGCAGAATAATGGGAGAGGACTTTAGTCTGGATTTAAACACTGAAAAAAGAAATGGGGGGAGGGGGGGGAAGAGAAAAAACAAAAAAAGGATTTAAAAAAAAGGAAAGGGAACAGTTAGATATGACTGAGCTGAGACATTCCTGTACAAGAAGTGTAAAAGCAACTATCACCTTTCAGGTATTTATAAAGTAAGCAACATAAATCCAGCCAGGCCAGTCCCAGAGCTGCACAAGGGAATTTTCACAGGGCTCCTATTAGCTGCACATTTTCCCACATTCCTCAGGGCAATGAACACATTTCCTGTTGAGAAAGGCGAGAGCAAGGCAGTCCATTTATCTGAGGGAGTGCCCCCATCTTATCACGGCGTCTGAGCAGATCAAAGCCTCCTCACACTCCCAGCACTGCCACCAAAACTGAACAAACTCCTCATTCCCTTAAGTAAATTAAACAGTCGAAAAAAAGTGAAAGCATCAGAGCCTTCACAAACTTTGCTGCAGTGCTGGCAGTGGAGCAGGGGGTTCCCCTGCTCTGGGAGGAGGATAACACACCACAGAGTCAGTTCCCAGCCTGCATCTCCTGTCCAAACCTTTGTGCCAAAAAATATGTGCTGAGGCTTAAAATACCCAGTCCTGCTTGTCACTGGCTTTTCAATCTCTTCTAATGGACTGCATCCTGCTTGACAACTTTCAGCTGAAAGGGATTCCAAGTATTTATTTTCCACATACAATTCCTATTTATATATATAAATGCTTTCAAAATGGTCTAGATTTTCAAGTGGTCCTAGGAGTGTCAAATTCAATTTTTTAGAATGAAATACAGACTTCTCAATCATGAGAGCACTTCCTAAAACATTATTCTGACTGTAACACTAGCTGAAAAAGAATTCTGTAAGTAAACATCAATTTGAATAAAACCCAAAAATGCCCATAGGCTCACCCCTAGTTTGTCCAATTAGCCATGTGTTTGAGAGATTATAGCAGTTATCAACATCATAAAATACTCCTAATGAACAACCAGCTGGGAGGTTTGACTCCATGGGATGTGTGTGGATGGTTCACTCTGACTCCTGTATTTAAAGTGTTCCTTCAGCTAACCAGGACTAGCAATAGTTAATTAACTCCTGGTTCTTTGAAATCTACAGACCCAGGGATTAAACCTGAAAAATCCCAGGCATCTTCTGCTCCCAGTGCAGCCAGGACAGAGTCCCAGAGAGCCATTAGGTAAACTTGAAGTAATCTTATATAATTAATGGAAAAATCCTGTAACTTTGGGACAGCAGGTGGGTTTAGGAAAAGGATCTCATAAAACCCCCAGAAGCCAATTGAGAGATTACAAGTACCATAATATGCTGTAACATTCCTTCTGTAATTCCTCTGTGCTGAAATTCCAGCCAGGGAATGAGATGGAGGTATGTCTTTATGTCTCTTAAATTGTCATTTGATTAAAAGTCAGCAGCTGCATCATCTGAAACAAGACAGTGCTCATGCTGGGAAGTCACAAATGCAAACTGCACTTTATTAAACCAGTTAGAAGCTGTTAAAATGCAGAATGCTGCTGGCACACCTTTTAGAGCAGATACTAAAATGTGCATCATGTGGGCACCTTAAATGAGTCACTTTTAAAGAGATTTATTTTTCAATCATTCCATAAACAAGAATAAATCAAAAACAACTCAGACTTTCACCCCACTGAGATAAAGTAAATGCAAATGCTGTTTTCAAAGTTAATTGGTTCTGAAACACTTAAGTCTTGGAAAATAATTTTGAATGGCAAAACTTTTGCAAAACATATATTTTTCTATATCTGTCATCTTTTTTTTAGCATTTGCAGCTCCCAAAGCATAAAAATGTTTTAATAAGTTAACACAGCTTCATGCAAATGCTGGAAAACATATTACCCATCATATCAAATCAGGTTAAAATGTGTCCTTATTCCAGTGCTGAAATAAGAGGCTGAGATGG
>WBNQ01065026.1:0-12523 GCA_013401375.1 Spizella passerina | reverse complement strand
CTCCTGACAGATGGACCATCCCATTCCTCACTGATCACAAACCAGAGCTGTGTCAGGAGGGTCTGGGACTTAAATTGGGACTGAGCATCATTTCTGACTTATTTTAAAGGCTGAGCCCATGGCAGTGATTCCAGCCCTGCTGGGGTGATGGGACAAAACCACCTGGGCAGGTGCAGTTTGTGTTTTACACAAGATGTTTTACACAAGATGGTTTTATTAAAACAGAATTCAATCAACAGCTTGGATTTTCCCCAGATGGGGGATCCAGACGAGGATGTGTCACTCCCATGGTGGCCCTGAGCAGCAGAGCCAGGCAAATCTCCATCACCAAACCCACCAGAAATTGCACCCCAGAGCTCCATCCCAGTGGGATGCTGCTCTGCAATGGCAGGTATTGGTTTTCCCAACATCCTTCCCCTTTCTGTCAAGTTTTAAGAATTCTTTACAACTCCATTTCCCACATAGGGGAAGCAGGTGTGGAAGGGGACACCTGTGAGAAGCCACACTTGGTGTCACCAATCAGTGCCATGAAAGCCCTGCACTCACATCATCCCACATCCTCCCAGCTCCCAGGGCCTGCTCGTGGCCAGGAAGGAAAACTGGGTAAATAAATCAGTAAATAAAGCTGGTAATTCATTAGGAGCCACAATCCAAGGAATGTCACAGATGGTGACACCACAGCTCAGATCAGGAGCCTCCAAAGCGAGGAAATGAGAGGTTAAAGGCATTTCCTTGGTTTTGTGAGCTGCCTCAGACATGGCTCTTATCTTAATTGCTGCAGCCCCAGCCTTTCTCCGCACGCCTCCGACAACAAGCACGGCTCTTTGTCCTCTCCAGTTATTAAAGACTCAGCTCTGGATCACAGGGATAACAGACAGGCTCACTGAGGATGTGCCTCTCGAGGCAAAGCCCAAAAATCTCCTTTTTCCATCTTCTCAGGGCACAGGAGACATTCCAGAATCACAGAATATACTGAATTGGATGGGACCCACCAGGACTGGGTCCTGCTCCCAGCCCTGCACAGGACACCCCAGGACCACCACGTGCCCAGGAACATTGTCCATATCTCTGGAATTCTGTCAGGCTTGGGGCTGCAAGCACTTCACAGAATTCACAGAATCACTCAAGGTTGGAAGAGACCTTCAAGATCATCGAGTCCAACCCATTCCCTGACACTCAACTAAACCCTGGCACCCAGTGCCACATCCAAGCTTTTCCCTGGGATTAAATCCTACTGTCAGTATTTGAACACTTTGCTTTTGTCCCACCCTGTCCCCAGCCTGTGTGATGAGGAAGAAATCTAAAAGTCAGGCAGTTTCCCATCCCAGATGGGAACGTGTCCTGGCCATCTGGAAGCAGGTGGCTGTGAGCAGGGAGCATATGAAGCTCACTAAAGCTTTGTGTGAAATATCTTGATTTCAGGTTTTTTGGTTTTGGTTTTGGTTTTTCTTTTGGTCTCCCTGGGGAGATAAAAGCTCCAAACCACCAGGGTCATACTGGGAGATACCCAGGAGCTGATGACAGCCCTGGAGACAAGGGGTGGTGACAGTCCTGGACAGAGGGTGGACAAGGGACAGTGACAGTTCTGGAGAGAGGATGGAGGAGGGATGGTGACAGCCCTGGAGAGAGGATGGAGAAGGGATGGTGACAGTCTTGGAGAGAGGATGGAGAAGGGACGGCGACAGTCCTGGAGAGAGGATGGACAAGGGACAGTGACAGTCCTGGAGAGAGGATGGAAAAGGGACAGTGACAGTCCTAGAGAGAGGATGGGGAAGGGACAGTGACAGTCCTGGAGAGAGGATGGACAAGGGATGGTGACAGTCCTGGAGAGAGGATGGAGGAGGGATGGTGACAGTTCTGGAGAGAGGATGGACAAGGGATGGTGACAGTCCTGGAGAGAGGATGGGGAAGGGATGGTGACAGTTCTGGAGAGAGGATGGAGGAGGGATGGTGGCAGCCCTGGAGAGAGGATGGAAAAGGGAGGGTGACAGCCCTGGACAGAGGGTGGACAAGGGACAGTGACAGTCCTGGAGGGAGGATGGACAAGGGACAGTGACAGTCCTGGGGAGAGGATTGAAAAGGGAGGGTGCCCTCCATCAGGATATGAGGGTGAGGGATCAGCCTTTCCATTGGGGCTGGCTATGGGTGTTGCTTACCTTAATTCAATGTTCATTCTCGAGCTGCCTTTAGAGTGTCCGTCTCCTCCAGGAGGCACAGACGAGTCCCCCTGGACAGATCATTCCCCACACAATTATTGAATTTCCAGCACTTTCTCCACCACTTTTCCCCCAAAGCTTTCCATGCCTCCAAGAATAAAATAAATCCCTTCTTCATTTATGTTTATTCTTGATATATTTCCGGGGGGTGCTGACAATTTGGGACCCCCAAATCTCCTGATGAAGGTGGTGTTTCCCCACAAAAGGGCATTTTCTAGCAGCTTTGGGAGGACAAGTGTATCCCTGTATGTGGGGCAAAAAAGGGAATTTCTTTCCAATGTTTGGTTTCCCAATCTTGGTGACACCCAGGAGCTGCTGTGGCTCAAACAGCACAAGGTGAAGATGCTGAGGCAGGGATGAGGATGGTGGGGCTTTGCTTGTGCAGCATCCAGATCCCCCAGGATCCCTCACAAGCAGCCAATGGGCCCAGAGACATCAGGATATACCCAGGGATAATTTAAAAAAATCCATGTGGGATTAAAATAAAATAAAATAAAATAAAATAAAATAAAATAAAATAAAATAAAATAAAATAAAATAAAATAAAATAGGATTTCCATTAGCCAAAATATGAGCATGGGTTATCCAGTGGAGAAATCTCTCTGGGATGTGGAATGGGGAATGGCATTGGCAGCATACCTCCCAAAATATTCCCAATAAATGTAATGTACCACATCAGCACCATGCAAAAGAGTCCCTGTTGATTCATTCAGACTCCAGCAGATCCATAATGGGAAACAAATTGTGTGTGACTCCCAGGATGGATGATGGCAATGGGCAATTGGGATCCTGGCCTCGGTAAGGAATTCCATCAATTCCATAAATTCCATAAATTCCATAAATACCAGAAAGTCAATGCTCGTGGAGCATTCCCTCCCTTCAGAGCTGGCCAAGACTGACAGCTGTCAGTGGAGCTGACATGCCTGGGATGAGGATGGAGAGAGGCAGCCCATGGATGTTGCACGTCTGAGGGAGAAAAAATCACTGTAAGGAACGGGCAGCCCTGGAGCAGCCTGGGAAAGGAAGCAATTCCCAATGGATATTTCTATTCTAGGAGGTCTGCAAGCCTTCTAAATTCTGCCAGAAGGAGAAAAAAACCACTAAACTTAAGAACCTGCTACAAATGGGGCATGTCAGTGTTATTCCAAGAGCAGTCTGGCTCTTCCCTACACATTTCTATTTATGGTGGCACAAAGAGTGGCTCCGGTTGTCTGGGAGGTGTCAGGAGTGATCCATGGTTTGAAGAAGTCCTTACATATCTCCAGCTTGTTTGGTGAGTGCTTTTCATTCCCCACCTCCTCCCTGACTCCTTTGCAGTCCCTCTTTCCAAGCTCATTCCTGCCAAAGCCATCAACTCTGCTTTTCAATAAAAGCCAGGACTCCTGAGTGACTCCTGGATCAAGGGATTTAAGGCAAACCCCACCAGTTTTCACAATTCTTTGACCCTGAGCACCAGCAGTGCCTCAGCTTGGGGCTTTTCCCACCTGAAGTTGATTACAGGGAAAACTGGAAATGAGCCCTGAGAAAGGCTGGGCTGAACTTTCCATGGGAGCAAAATGGCCGTGGATTGTTATTATGCACATCCTGGAATCCCTGAAAGTGCTGCTGAGTGGAATTGTGTATGCACAGGGACCCATTCCTGCATCCAGAGAGGAATATATGGACCATGATAAGTTCCCAGCTGGAAATGCATTACTTTAGCTTTATCTCCAGAAATCCCTGGCATTGCTGCAGATTTTGGGGTGTCTCCTTCAATCCTCTCACTTCCATGGGATGATATTCACGGCTCCTGCCTCCTTGACCATCATCACCTTTTCAGAGAAACAGGGATTTGGGATTATCCTGCAGTGATGCTCTCAATGTTTATACATCAACATTTGCAATTCCAGCTCTCTCCAAAAAATATCCATAGCACCAAATTCATATTTCCTCCTCCTTCCCATAAGTGCCGTGGCTCTGGGCAGGTTTCAGCCTCACATTTCCTTCTGGAAAGGAGGTTTTTTTGGCAGTTTCTGGATATTGTGAACAAGATTATGCCTCATTTTGGATAAAACCCCTCTTTGGCCAGAGCAGCCCCTCTCCCTGCAGAGCAATGGGAATATTTGGGAATATTTGCACTGACCACAGTACAACCATTTGAATTCATGCGGAGGCTGAGGTTTTCCAGAAGAGAAGTTTAATTTCAATTAGTGGCCAAGATTGGTCTTTCTCATCTGCTGCCTCTGTAATCCTCCCCTTCAATTAAAATGGAGTTTCTGCAATGGGAAATTAGAAAAATTACCAACAATTCCATGGAATGGCAGCCTATGCTTGAGCCCAAGTTGCTGCACATCCCTTTGGGAAGAAAACTGGGATGTGTGAGGGTTCCCTGATCCCCTTTTCCTTTCACATCCCCACACCTTTGGTTCCAAACACACAATGCTTAATTGAGTTATCCCAACTCTTCTCCCCTTTCCAGAGGGGTGGGTCTCTCCTGAGGTTTTGAACCAGAACAAATTTCCTCTTTTCCAAGCATGAGGTCCCTGGGGCGAAGCTCTGCAGCAAATTAGGAATTAACATCTGCAGCACTGTGTTACCCACCACGTCAATCACGGCACCAGAGCTGCCCACCGTGTCTCCCCTGAAGGATCCCTGTTGTGTGTTTAATAAAACAGCCAAACCAGGGCTCAAATTTCCTTGTTCTTATGAAAAATTCATTGCTGCAGTTGCTGGGAAGTGTTGAGGGAAAAGCCTGAGCCCATGGAGATGCCAGCAGCTCCGTGGTGCTGAGGGGCTCCTGTCCCAGCCCATCCCTAGAAATGGACATTGGGCATGCAAGGGGGAACTAAGGCAGGGAAATAGATGCAGACAGAGAATTTGGGGTGAAAAACTCAGGGAAAGGAGCTTCCCTTTTGCAGATTCACATTGGTCCACACTGACTTTAAATACTCCCCAATTCCAGCATCACCAACTCTTCCAAACTCCTGGGTGACTCCAACAGGCAATTTCCAGCTCAGCTGCTCAAATATGCACCCGAAAATGCAGCCTCAATTGTGTATTTGATTGTAAAATTGCAGCTCCTGCTGTGCTGCTTGGTGACATAAATCAGCCAGTGCTGGGGCAGAATCCCAACGCTCCCCTCGGCACGGAGCAGCCGAGGGAAGGATTTATCTCCAGACCCAATGTTGTTCCCAGGAGAGCAGCATGAGCAATTCTGCATAACAAACATTCCTGGGCTGTGGGATACAGGGGGAACATCTCCCTGCTCCTTCCTGGCAAACTCTCAGGGAGAGGCTGGTGAGGAGCAAGATTTGAGTTTGTGGTGCTGATGGAGAAACCAAAGCGCTCTGGTCCAAATGCTGATGTGGCACCAGGACCACCAGGAATCTGAAATGAAAGGAAGATCCATAGGAAAGTTTTGTTTCAATTTGTTTTCCTTACAGAGCTTTATTGCCCAGGCAGGTTCAGTATCATGATATCCAAATTTTGGTGGGGGAAACTGAGGCACGGGAAGGAAACATTCCATTGCAAGCTCAGCATGAAATACCCTGAATTAGACCCACTAGAATAATCCAGTCCAACTCCTGGCCCTGCATAGACACCTCCAAGTCCCATCATATGCCTGAGTTTGGTGTCCAAACCCTCCTGGAGCTCTGGCAGCCTCGGGGCTGTGCCCATTCCCTGGGGAGCCTGGGCAGTGCCCAGCACCCTCTGGGAAGAACTTTTCCCTAAATCCAGCCTAAGCCTCCCTTGGATGTGGATGAGCCTCCAGGAGGTGCTGCACAAAGCTCATTCCCCCGATTTGGGGCTTTTATCATCCCTTTCATCTCTTTAAATCACCTTCTATGGCAGCATCTGCCTTTGGATGGGCTGGAGCTGCCCTGAGCCCCATCCCTGAAGCTGGCAGCTCCCAAAGGATACAGAAGTCCCTGGATGCTCTACAAAAAGACACTGGACTCTTTGAAATCTCCCTCTCCTGTCTGAAATGAAGGGGAATCAGAATTGAAGGGAAATCTGAAATGAAGAAGATTCACAGGAAAGCTTTGCTTCCCTTTGTTCCAGTTGAGGAGTCTTATTTTAGGGCTTTGATTGCAAGTGGAGCAACGAGCCCCACTTTTTGCAGGGGAAACTGAGGCACAGGAAGGGAATGGCCCACAGCAAACTCAGGCTGACTTTGGATGTGAATTGATGCCTTGTGAAAGCTGACCTAGAACAGAGGCTGGACAGAGCTAAAGAATAAAGCAGGAATTTATTAAAAGACCTCAATGGATGCACCTTGGGCAGCACAAGAGCCCAGCCAGAACTGCGCCCAAGATGAACCCAAAATGGTCACAAAATGAACCCAAGGTGAACCAANGGATCAGTTCTGCTCCATTTGCACCTTGCAGTTCATTGTCCCATTCCAGCTTTAGCCCCTGCAGTCCCACCCTGCTTGTTTTTCTCTCTCCAGCCCATGGTGTTTCTGCTCTTGGGCTGAGATTTGGGTCATTTGTCCTTGGTCCCCAGCTAGAGCAGGAATTGTTTTGTCTTCCTGCTCTGTGCACAGAGCTCACCATCCCCTAATACAAAGCTCAGACCCACACGTTAAAGCAGCACAAAATCTGAAAAATATAAAATCTAAACCTGAGGCATCAGGATGAGCATTCAGGAGGTGATTCCAGGAGCTGTATCCCTCCCCTTTTTCCCACCTTGTCCATCTGGCCTCATCATCCCTTTCAGCTCTTTAAAATCTTCTCATCCCCCTCTTTAAAGCACTTTATCCCTGGATGGGACGAAGCCACCCTGAGATCCATCCTGGTGTCTGGCAGCTCCCAAAGGATACAGAAATCCCTGGGTGTCCCACAAAAAACCACGGTGCTCTTTGAAATCCCCCTCTGCCATCCTGGGAGCCGAGCAGCCAGCTGGCAAGTTGGGAGAGCTGTGGTTAATAGTAATTAGAGATGTTAATAATTGAACAGATGATGAACCAGGGCGTGGGGAGATTAAAGCAGAGATTTGCCAAGGGGCTTTAGATGCATGAGTCCAATTAAAAAGAACAAGAGGAATTAGACAAAATTGAGACTGAGTTCCCAAATCCCTTAAGCCTTGGCAGGAGATGGGGATGGAATGAGCTGTGTCCATTCTCTGCTCCATCCCAGTGCTGGATTGGGCCCCTGGCAGCTCCATTGTGGCCATGGTGGTGCTGAGCCAAGGGCCAGCAGGAGGGGCAGAGCTCAGCAGAGCCACAGACCAGCAGAAAAGGCCATGATTCCCAATGTTTCCCTGGATTTGGGGGACATTCCCAGCTCTGGGGGTGTTCATTGTCTCAGTGGAAAGGGCAGAGCTCAGAAACACCTTGGACCAGCACAATGTGCCAAGCTTCTCAATTTCCCCTGGATTTGGGGGACATTCCCAGTTCTGGGGTATTCACTCTCTCAGTGGAATGGGCAGAGCTCAGCAGAGCCACAGACCAGCAGGATGTGCCAAGCTTCTCAATTTCTCCTGGATTTGGGGAACATTCCCAGCTCTGGGGGTGTTCATTGTCTCAGTGGAAGGGGCAGAGCTCAGCAGCACCACAGACCAGCAGGATGAGCCACAGTTCCCAACGTTCCCATGGATTTAGGGGATGTTCTCAGCTCCAGGGGTGTTCTTTGTCTCAGTGGAAAGGGCAGAGCTCAGCAGCACCAGCAGGACAGTCCATGATTCCCAACATTCCCCTGGATTTGGGAGGTGTTCCAAGCTCCAGGGGTGCTCATTGTCTCAGTGGAAAAGGCAGAGCTCAGCAGAGCCACACATCAGCAGGATGGGGCCATAATTCTCAATATTCCCCTGGATTTGGGGGGTGCTCATTGTGGAAGGGGCAGAGCTCAGCAGCACAGAGCAGCAGGATGGGCCATGATTCCCAGCATTCCCATGGATTTGGGGGATGCTCCAAGTTCCAGAGGTGTTCATTGTCTCAGAGGAAGGGGCAGAGCTCAGCAGAGCCACAGACCAGCAGGATGTGCCATAATTCCCAACATTTCCCTGGATTTGGGAGATGTTCCCAGCTCCAGGGGTGTTCATTGTGGAAGGGGCAGAGCTCAGCATCACCACAGACCAGCAGGACGTGCCATAATTCCCAACATTTCCCTGGATTTTGGAGGTGTTCCCAGCTCCAGGGGTGTTCATTGTCTCAGAGGAAGGGGCAGAGCTCAGCATCACCACAGACCAGCAGGATGGGCCATGATTCCCAGTATTCCCAATGGATCTGGGGGACATTCCCATCTCCAGGGGTGTTCATTGTCTCAGCACGTGCAGCCAGCAGAGTCACCTGCTGCTCCTGCCAAGAGCAGCTCCATAAAACCACCCTGGGCTCAGCATCTCCACAGCCCCTTGTTCCCAAGCAGCCCTTATCTTCCCACAGCTGCTTCCTCAGGCGTTGCAAATACCACGATCCCTTTCTTCCTAAACACTCCACAGGGGAAACTGGGCATTGAATTTCCAAACAAACCCCTCGGATTTTTTTTTTCATTTTTTCTCCTGCTGCTCCCCAAGTGGTTGTAATAATAATAATAATTAATCATAAGCAGAGCTGACTCCTCTGAATGGGACAATAGTGACACTGGTTGGCAACTCTATCGTCCTTCCCAGACAGCAACTCATTAATCCTGGAGCAGCAGGAGCTGTTTTTAACACCCCAGTTGTCATGAGCAGGGGAACATCCTTGGGATCAGTCCTGTCCTTCTGACACAAAAAAAAGTGATGGTCTGGGTTTGGGGGTTGTGGGAGGTGTTTGAAGCACCCCATGGGACTAGCATGGATTGGATATACTCAAAATAAAATAAATTAAATACAACCCCCACGTTGGAAAAGAGAGGGGAGCAGGAGGCTTGGAACACAAGACCCCGAATTTTAGGGAGGCCCCTCCCACCATGGAGCTGCTCCTTTAAAAATTAATAGTTTATTCCACTTTTCCCCCTCTTCCCTCTAATTGACTGGTTCAGGGTTTATTTTTCCTCTCTCAAGTAGAACAATGGGAGGGTTTTGAAGCTGGCAATGCAATAATGCCAGAATCTTCACTTTCCCCATTATGATTCCTCATTAGAAAGTTATTTCCCCACGATTTGAAATATAAATGATGCCTTTGATGTCTGCCTCTTTAAAATGGCTCTTTCTAATTTCCTTTTAAATTTTTTTTTGCCCAAAAAGATGCTTTCCCCCCCTCTTTTTCCCTCCCCAACCCCCAGCACCACTTAACTCACCCCCAGTGCTCCGATGCGCCGCTGTAAACACGGCTTGGGCAGAATAAATAAACTGCCTGGAATTGCAAGATTTTGCTTTGAACAAATGGGATAATTGGGGCAGCTGGAAAAAAAAAAGAGGGAAAAAAAGAAAAAAGAAACAGCCTTGGATGCGATTTCTTTTATTATATTTTTTAAAGGAGGGGGAAATAAAGGCTGAGCCTTCCTGCATGGAGCACTGTGTGGTGTGAGCCCAGCTGGGTGGGAGGTGCTGCCACCAGTTGTGTCCCAGCAGCATCTCCAGCTCCCCCTGCCCTTCCCTTTCCCACTTTTCCTGGTGGGGCAGGAAGGGGCTGCAATGTGCTGGTGGAGGCTCCAGATAAGGCCCTGCCAATTTTGCAGGGAGTTAATTAAAGCTCCTCACTCTGGGGCAGTGCCAGCTCCTGCTGTCACTCCCTGGCTGCAGAAATTCCCCTTTCCTTGAGCACCGTCCGAAGGGCAGCGGGGACAGAGGGAAGGAGGCGTGTGGATATGCAGGAAAAGCCTTTCCCACCACCATCCCTGGGTGAAAGATTTCCTTGGCAAAGCTGGTGTGTGCCCACGAGTGCCAGGCTCTGCCTGCCTGATGCCGGCGATAAAACCCCGATGTTGGAATTTAATTAAAAACTGATTTTTTCCTTGGCATGGCAGGGTCCCACCCTCGGCTTCCAGATGGATCCAGCGGGCTCAGTGGGGTGTGGGATATCCAGAACTCATGGAGGGTGGGACACAGGGCAGGCAGCTGTGGAGCACATCAGGGAGAGGGGAGAGGAGAAGTGATGGCAGCCCAGGCTGGCAGCATCCCCCGGGGTTCTGGGAGCTGGGACATGCTTCCTTCTGCTGCCAGGGCAGAGAAGTCAAGGGAAAAGCTGCTGTATTATTTTTTATTTCCTTCATTTAACCTTTCCCTCTCCAGATCCTCTGGCTGGATGTCCAGAGGTGAAGAGTCCCATTGGTGCTGAGCATCCCAGGAAAGCAGGGAAGGCTTGGAGCCATCCCAGCTGCACAGTCCTGCCCTGGATTGATCCAAGGGATGCTGGCAGGAAGCATCTCCCTGAAAAAATTATCAAGCTGGTGTATTCCTCTACCCTGTAGCATCCCAAAAATCGTGGTTGGTTGGGATTCCAACTCTGTCTACCACAGAAAGGGAGCAAGTCCTGGAAAAACAGGCTGGCAAAAGGGATCTTGGAAGCAGAGAATAACTCTGGAGACACGTAAAAACTCATGGAAACCTCCAAAAACTCATGGGAACCCCCAAATAAACTCATAGGAACCCCTGAATAAAAGCATGAAAACCTCCAAATAAAACTCATGGAAACCCTCAAATCCAGGGCAGTTTTGTCCCATCTCATGCAAATCTGGCACGACTGACAAGGACTGAGCACCCTCCAAGGCACTGGATGGTGATGGACATCCAGGATAACTTCCCTGGCTGGGTGGCCTGTGGATACCTGGAACGAGCTGCAAATTAAGATGGGAATAGACAGGACTGCATTTCACATCTACATCAGGCTTGTTTTTACCAGCCCTGCGAGCTGGACGATGATTATTTTATAAAAATTGGATATTAAAGAGAGAATCAGGCTCAGATGAAAAATTCAAGAGCGACTCCGATTTAAGTTTTCATCTCCCAGCGATGTCCAGAGGATGGATGTCTGCAGGAAAAGGACAAACTGCGCATTAAAGAGAGAGCCTGATGATAAAAACCTTCACTTAAAATATACATTTCTGCCCCACGTTATTAATAACATGCCAGATTAATATTTTAAATGGGATGAATTTTAAAAAATGTCATTTCCAAGCCACGTTGGAAGGTTTTTGCTGAGATTATGGAATGAGGGGAGGGCCCTCCCTGTATTCATTGCAAGAGTATGATGTATATTTTATAGATGTTAAATATAAATATCATATTCCATCCCCTTCTCATCCTCTCCGTGTTTTCCTGGGTCTGTTTGCACTTTGGAGCCAACACTGACCTGGCTACTTTCAAATGAGGCTGAGGGATTTGGGCTGGGAAAGTCAAAAGGACCCTTTCTGCCAGGAAAAATTCCATCTCCAAAGGATTTTCTACTTCCAAAGGGCACGGGAGCAGCTCAGAGCCAGGTCCTCGTGTGCTGGAGCAGCAGGGAGAAGTCCATAACTCACTGCCGGGCCCAGGATGCATAATTTATCCCCAGCAATTCCCATCAATTGGTTATTAAAAGTGCCCTCCCTGGATTAAGCATGAACAAGGGAAGAGATAAATCTCGTTCCCAAGGTAACTAACTCCCAGTTATGCTCCACAGGGAAAACTTTGCTTAGTTTGCCCATTTTGCAGTCAAAAAGGAGAGTTTTGGTGCAGAGCATGGCAGCATTCCCATCTTTAACCTCCATGAAGGTCCCTGATCCTCGTGGGCTCTCCAATGACCATGGGAGTGTGGAAATAATCATATCTTTAAAAATAAAGTGGAGCTGCATCCGTTGGCATCCTGGGCATTGTTTTTGTGGAGCTCAAAGAGTCATTTCCCTGGATGGCCTCTGGATGAGGCACAAAGAGCATCCTGGCATCACTGAGCCAAACAAAATGGAAATAATTAGGGAGAAAAGATAATTTCCTGGAGCAAAGCACCCTCCAAGCTGCCATTCCCTCCCTGCTAAATGCTGAGGATTGGAGCTCAGGGTCTCATCGAGATAACGACCATGAGCTGCTGGAGAGCCTCTCTGGGGCAGGAGGGAGGATTTGGGAGAATGAAACTGGCAAATATTCACTTCTGGAAGCTGCAGTCCTGGGAGGTGGCTTTGTCAAGGAAAAGGTGCCCTGAACACCTGGGATGGAAATGGGGGAGTTGAAATCCCTCCTTCCCATCTCTGGGTGATTTTGTGCTAGAATTTTGCGCTTTTTTACCTCCCTGATGTGGCAGTTTGGACAAGATCCACCTTCTCTTGCCCAGGAATGCTCTTCATCCTGCAAGGTCCAGGTGTGCTGGTGCCCTTGGCAGTGTTTTTGGAGGGGGAAGTGGAGGGAAGAGGTCAAATCAACTCCCCTTTATTTACAGTAATAAATAAAAAGCCATAAATGTCCATGGTGAATAATAAATACAACTAAAAAGC
>WBNQ01065024.1:17429-33699 GCA_013401375.1 Spizella passerina | reverse complement strand
ATTACTTTTTATGTTGCATTTTTTTATTCCCCAGCCACGGGAATAAAAATGCAACATAAAAACGTAATTTTAGTGGAATTGTTTATTCCACATTTTTTATTCCTCTCCCACCTTGGTGGGAGGAAGGAAGGATCCAGCCCAGCCCGCTTTGCCAGCGGCTTCTTGGTGCTGCTTCCCGCACAAACCTCCCCAAACTGCCCTTTCCTGCAGGAAAGCCGGGTCACATTTCAGCCGGGGCTGGTCCCGCACCTTTGGTCTGCTCCAGGGCAGATATCTGCGGGATTGTCACAGCGGGACTCAGTGCTGGCAGCAGAGGGTCCAGACACACACACAGAGCAGCTCCGCAGTGATGCTCGCCGGAGCCGGGCTCAGAGACTCCATAATTACCCCACGGCCAAATCCCACCATAAATTTCCCCTAATGAAGCCTGCCTGATACTAAAAGGCTTTGCACGTTTAGAGGTTATGCACAGCAGCAATTCCCTCAGGGGGAAATCCTGCCTCAATCCTGCAAGCACTCCTTCGGTCTCATTTGCTGAAGCGAGGCAGGTTTTTATTTAATTTATTTACTTAATGTTAGCTGTTTAACCCAGAGGAGCACGGGGCTGCTCTGCTGCTGCCGCTGTGCAGCCTGGAGAGGCACATCCCAGACCAGGACCGCGCCACGTGGCCACAGCTTTTTCCCAGCACGGCTCCAGTGAAATGCCCAGGAGTGCGGCCGTGCTTGTATGGCATTATCCCAAACACCCCGTGCCAGCTGAGAACTGGGCATGTTGAGACCCNCATCCTCCTGTGCTCCATCAATCCCTGCATCCCCCCTGCCCTCCTGTGCTCCAAGAATCCCTGCATCCCCTCATCCTCCTGTGCTCCATGAATCCCTGCATCCCCCCATCCTCCTGTGCTCCATCAATCCCTGCATCCCCCCTGCCCTCCTGTTCTCCATGAATCCCTGCATCCCCTCATCCTCCTGTGCTCCATCAATCCCTGCAAACCCACAGCACCTCACCCCCAAAACGCGGCACCAGCTGGGAACCTGTTTGCTGGGAAAAGCAGGAATGGTGCCCCTCCGGCCTCCGGTGATGGCTTCCCTCAATACTTGGGAAGGATCCCAGGCACTCGGAAGGCTCCTAAATAACCCCAGCACAAATAAAATTCACCTCACAAGGGGCAGTATCAGCTTTCAGGTCCGTGGTAGGTGCCATCCCAGCCCACTTGCACTCATGGAGCTCCAGGTTTTGGAGACCCCAAACCCTTCTGGAAGGCAGATTTGGGGTGTGAGTGGGAGCAGCACCCGGCCCTGCCCGGCCCACCAGGGCCTTAAATCGGATTAAAAATCTATTTGCAGAACGGCCTCGCTTTCCGACTTCTGTGCTGCACCTGAAAACCTTTCCTTTGGAAAGCAAACACAGGCTCTCCCCGGGGGCTGCCTGGGGAAGGCTTTCCACTATAAACATTACCTACCAGCAGTGCAGCCAGCCCCAGGCAAGCCAAAAATTCCTTCTCCTACCAAGGAACACTTTCCAATCAAACCAGACATTATTTTTTCCGTTNTGGCCCACCAGGGCCTTAAATCGGATTAAAAATCTATTTGCAGAACGGCCTCGCTTTCCGACTTCTGTGCTGCACCTGAAAACCTTTCCTTTGGAAAGCAAACACAGGCTCTCCCCGGGGGCTGCCTGGGGAAGGCTTTCCACTATAAACATTACCTACCAGCAGTGCAGCCAGCCCCAGGCAAGCCAAAAATTCCTTCTCCTACCAAGGAACACTTTCCAATCAAACCAGACATTATTTTTTCCGTTAATGAGTGTTGATACCTACTGGAAAACTTTGTAAAGAAATTACTCTAAACGAATTCTTCTGATACAACATTGACATTTTACAAGTTTCTTTTGTCTTATTTCTTTATTATTATTATTATTGTTCTATTTTATTTCCCTGCTCCGTACTGAAAACATGATCTTTGCCGCTCAGGAATGCATCTGTTCCTGCAATTTGGGCTGTGACTGAAGTCAGAGGTCCAAATCTGATTTTTTTCTCTGCCTTAGCTCCACAGAAGCAAGCAGAGTTTTCCCACATTTCCCCCCACGGCATGATGGAGAGGAAAAAAGAGACCTGTTGTCTTCTGTTGGATAGATCAGAAATCCTGCTATCACAGTTTTTGTGCGCTGGGATACCACAAATTCAGCAGCAGGATATTCTGGAGGAGGAAAAAATGTCCTCCTACCTACCTTAGCTGCTGATTCCCTAAAATGTACTGTGGAAGGGGGAAAAAGTTGGGAGCAAATGGCAATGCTCAGCCAGTGTTGCTTCTCCAGGGTCCTCTCTATGGGGGTTTCCATGAACTATTAGCTGCTTTCCAGCTGATCCATATTTTGGGTTTGTCCAGGGGGAGTTTTTGCCCCCACAAGCAGGGGTTTAGCCGCTCTGTCCCCAAATCTCCACCATTCCCAAGCTTAGCGTGCCCCGGGGAAGTTCTGCTGTTCCGAGGCTACCCTGTGGGATGGGGAGGCAGGTTCTCCATCCCATCCCTGCAGGACAGGGGGTTTGCAGCACCCCCAGCACCAGGGGCTGGAAAATAGGGCCCCATTCCATAGAAACGGGGCACACTCTCATGTGTGGGAGCTGGCTGCCTCTGCACCCCAGAATCTCTGCAGCCTGGCCATGGAGCTGGGAGAGGCACCCCAAAAACCCCGGGGGTTATCCTGGAGGGGTGCTGCAAACCCAGCATCCCCGGGGGCGGGGGGTGGCATTCGCCAGCTATCTTTGATTCGAGGTGCATTCCCAAGATTTTAGTTAAGTGTAACATAAAACTGTGAAAGTTTAGCGGGGGAAAAGCCTTCCTCCCACCGACCTGGCCGGCCAATCAGGAGGGAGCCCCGCACCTCCCTCACTTCTGACAACTATTTAGCAACTGAGCTCAGCTAAAGTTTCCAAAAAGTTAGAATAACTTCCTCTCTCCAAGACCTCAGTTTTTTTACACAACCTCGGTCCTTGAAATAAGAGCCCTTCAAGCAACCTGGAAAACGTTTGGTCAGCAAAAAAAAAAAAAAAAAAAGGAAAAAAAAAGAGAAAAAGAGTCCTCCTGTTTTTCCAAAGGATCTGTCTCAGGAATTTAAAGCACATTTAAGACACACACACACTCACATAACATAAGGAGGGGGGGAAAGGCTCTTCCCCTCCCCTTCTTGCAGAAAGCATGGAAGAAAGCTCCAGTTCTCCTGTTTCCCCTGTGGATAGCTTGGGGACCAGTGAAGAGGAGCTGGAAAGGCAGCCAAAGAGATTTGGCAGGAAGAGAAGATACAGTAAGAAGTCCAGCGAAGATGGCAGCCCCAACCCAGGGAAGAGGGGGAAAAAGTCCAGTCCCAGCTCCCAATCTTACGAAGAACTGCAGAGCCAGAGGATCCTGGCCAACGTCAGAGAGCGGCAGAGGACTCAGTCGCTCAATGAAGCTTTTGCCGCCCTGAGGAAAATCATCCCCACGCTGCCCTCTGACAAACTGAGTAAAATCCAGACGCTCAAGCTGGCGGCTCGGTACATAGACTTCCTCTACCAGGTGCTACAGAGCGACGAGATGGACAGTAAGATGACGAGCTGCAGTTACGTGGCTCACGAGAGGCTCAGTTATGCCTTCTCCGTGTGGAGGATGGAGGGAGCGTGGTCCATGTCGGCCTCCCACTAGCCACCGCCCGGGCCGGGCCAGCCCAAGGGGTAGGTACCCATTTCTCTTCTCCTGAACGATGCTCTGGGTCTGTTTCCCTTTGCCCTTTGTGGAATGCTGGGGATGCTGATGGGTTTGGGGTCGCCGACCTGGAGGGCAGCGTAGGCACGTCCAGTTCCTCCCGCTACCCCCCTGTGCTGGAGGAAATTCAAATAAATGGAGCTTCCAGGAAGGCAAAAAATGAGATATCTCCAAAATTTTGGGGCGTGGGGGAGGGAAATAATAATCAGCATGCTTTTGCTCTGTGGGAATGGGGAGTAAGAGGGGGATGGTGTTGAGAGCTGGGTGATGAGGGACAGAGGGGAAACCGTCACCGTGTGACATTTGCCAGAAAGTGCTGCTTCGGAGAAGGGCTCGGAGAGGAAAAGGTGATGGCCACAACAGGCTGACAAGGGGATCCAAAACAGCTGCTGCCCTGCTCTGTGGGTGCCTGCACCCCAAAAACCCCAGTGCTGAGCCCCATGGTGGTCACATCCCCTCCCAGCTGGTGGGCCGGGGGTCAGCAGGACCCACGCGGGGCTCGGCGACGGGTTCGCCCCAGGTTGTGTTTCTCTTAAAAGAAACAAGCAGCAGATGTCGGCTGCAGTCCCGGGCTGTGCCCCTTCCCCCTCACACAGCAGAAAGCAAACAGACATAGGAGAAAGTCTGCTAAATTTTTGTGTTTGTCCAGTTTCCCTTCCCCAAAGTGGCGGTAAAGCAGCGGCTGGCATTAGGCGTAGTTTCTTATTTACTCTCCTCACCAAACCCTTCCTCGTCACTTTCCATTAGCAGAAAACTACTTCCTCTTCAGCTGCCTTTGTAATATTCTGGGAGGGAGGAATAAACAGTCAGAAAGGAGAGGGGAAAAAAGCCTTTTAATAACACCCTCATCTCCAGCTAATTAAGCAGAGCAGCTCTGCATAGTGTCAGCCAGAGTTTGGGTCTGGCCGGGCGCTGTCTGGGGCTCCCTACATAAAACAGAGCCCACAAACTCATTTCACCAAGCAAACACTCTGAAGGGACATTTTTCCCCGCCACCCTTATGATGTAAAAACGAAATAATTTCATCATGTGCAGAGTTGAAGAGGAAAGTTTATCCCAGCCCATTGGCTGGGCTTGTTTAAAGAGGCAAATCCATCTTTGTTCGGTGAGCAGTGAACGGCCCGTTTGAATAAATAATATACAAAACCAGGCAAAAACTTGATGCAACTGCAGTGCCTCACTTCAAAAAGGTAAAAAAATGTGAAACCAGGACTTACTAGCGGCGTAAAATGGACTTAAAACCATTTTAGATGTAAATGTTTCACTTGCATCCTGAAATGGTTTGGAATACGCACTTTGGTGCTGGAATTAAGCTCTTCTAATGATTCCCCAAAATATGAAAAAAAGTCTCAAAATTGGTTATTCTGCCCACTGCAAGAGCTGCCCGTTGTTTAGTTTTATTTAAATAGGTAACACAGTTGTTGTGGGGTTTATGGCCATCTCTGGCGTTCTTATATTTTGCATGTCGCGCCCCGATTTCAACTGCAAAATCCAAATCTGAGTGGGTTTTTCAAAAGCAAAACCCTCCGTTTATACAACAGAGAGCCTTTTCCCATGCTAATCTGGCTAAAAAAACTGCAGCAAACAGATTAAAAAAAAAATCCCCACACAAAAACCCAAGGCTTCTTGTCAAAACCAGATGTAAAATGTCCCAAACACATATTTCTTCAGCAGTTTAGATTGGCTGAATAGGAAAGTGCTGGGCTGGAACAATGCATTGATTCTGTTGTTTCCCAAATGATGTGTTGCCATTAGCCAAGGATGGTTGGAAATCTGTTATCTAGTACACAACCCTCCTAGCACACGGGGCAAAACTTGCCTTTTTTATACCGTGTTTTACACCCCACATTGATTAAATTATCATTAACATTGCTCTGATGAGGCAGACTTTATAGGTGGGTGCTCAGATTGTTCCTATCTCCAAAAAAATGTGTGGATATAATGGAAAAATCACAATGCAGAACCAAACCTCGGCACGTTTTGGTTTGAGTTGGAATAAATCGGAATTCGGCTCTTCACCGTAACCCAGTGCTCTGAGGCGGCTCTTGCAGAGGAAGATCCCAAATTTTGCCCCCTTTCCCTGTGCCTGTGCTGTGCAGGAACACGCGTGTGGTTGGACTGTTGAAAAGGTTGTTGACAAATGGCCTGGTGCGGTGCGGTGTCAAATTCTATCATTTATGGCGACAGAAATTACGGCTGCCAGAAAATAAAAAATAAAGCTACAACGAGGTCCTCAAGAAACCCTTGAAAACAGGCAAGTTTAGTTGGATGGTGGGACTTTTTATGGGCTGGAGGGGAGCAGCCTGTGCTGCCCCAATGGACAAAAAATCCATAAGAAATTGCTGTGTGGGTTTGGGATCAGCGCCTGCCTTTTCTAGGGAGTAGGAACTGCAAATGTGGGGTGAGCGCCGCTCAGGCTGGGCTGCCATCCTCCCTTTTCCTGAGGTTTTGGGAAGAGAGAAGCAAGGAAAGGTTTTCTCCTTAGGGGAAGGCTCATTCCCCTCTGGCTGCAAGCAAAACAAAAATCAGAGGAGCTGTTTGATTAGAAAATCAGAGCCTTGGGAACTGGGAAAATGCCACCTGGCCCCTGCGAACGTCAGCAGGTCACTGCTACTCGGAGAGCTTTTCCTGTTCTGCTCCATGGAATTCCAGACAACTGACTCGGGGAGTTGCAGGAGAAACAGGCGCAGATTTTGCACCTCTAGGACTGGAGTGGGATGTTTCAGCCGAGCCTTCCTTCCCCCCAAAATCTCCCCATCCTCACCGCCGGCACCTGCGCCCTTCCCCTTGCAGCCACTTTTCCCTTTTGCTTTCGAAACGTTCCACAGGCTCTCAACTGACAAGAACAAATCAGGAAAAAAAGTAAATTTCCTGATACTCCTTTTGGTAGGGATAAAACCTGTCAAGCTGGGGTGGCAGGACCAGCAGCACAGCAGCACAGCCCTGAGCCCCTCACCAGTAAGACCAGTCTGCTGCTCCTTCCCACTCGCCGGGGATGAGCCCTTTGCCTCCCCTGGGCTGGCACTGGGAAACACTTTTTCCCACCTTTTCCATGCTGGAGAAGCCACGTTTAATGCGTGTGTGTTCAACCCAGAGCCCTCATCCCATCGCCCCTTCAGATTTGCAGGGCTGTTTCCAGTATAAAACATCAGCATCCTATTTCATTTTTCTCCTTAAAGGAGCAAACAGATGTTATCTCTGCTGGCCCTGGGAACAAAACCTAACTCTATAGTGTCTGCACAGTTAACTGGGGGTGTAGTGACACTGGAACGAAGCCCTTTTTTGTCCCAAAAGCCCCATTTTTTTTATACGCATCCTTCAAAAAAATGTAAATAAGTTTCCTTGACAGGAAGGATTGTAAAGTTTGGTATTTACATTAATAGCCTTGTAGCGGTGGGGAGGGGTGGGGGTTTCATCTCAGTGCATTTAAAAAGCCCAGCAAAATGCATTTTGGATCCTCTGTTTACGTTCGTGTCTTTCCTTGGGAAAGGATAAATCTGTTAGCCAGCAGACACCAAACACGCTGCAGCCAGCCAAAAACTGCTCAGGCTCAGGGATCTTTGAAAAAGAGGGTGCAAGGGAAATGCTCCGGAGAAGGAGACATGCGAAGAGACAAATCTGCCAGGGGCTAGACGCAAATAAATGAATTACCCATCAGAAAGAGCTGGAGACACGCATGGCGGAGGGAAAATGCTGGATCGGGTCCGAAGGAACGCTTAGAAAAGTGGTAAAAACATGTTATTACTTAATCTGCTGGAGGCAGAGCTGCGGTGAAACTCCTATCGGGAGAGATGTGCGTTGAAGGGTCATTAAGGGAACAATCGAGGCAGACATTTGGGCTAAGTAGACATAATTTGTCTCCAAATTAGTCATCCTCACACCGCTCAGCTCTGCAGAGCAGCCCTGATTTTCAAAGCATCCTCATTAAAACGAAGGAAGAGACTGAAACGCTTCTGCTGAGCAGCCTCCCCTTCACATTCCTTCCTACGGTGCTTTTTGGGGGCATAATTCCTGCAGGTCTAGGTAGCAGTGATAAATGAGCCCTGGAGATCACAGCGGGCTCTTACAGAGCTGGGACAGATCCTGTAACCACCGCTGAGATCTCTTTTGGGGACATTTCATGTCACTCTTTCCCCCGGCAATATAATTATTTTCATAGCCGTAGCCCTCAGAATCATTTCCATGTGCTCCAGCACGGCTTTGAAATCTCCGAGCCCAAACCCTCCAGAATTTATGTCTTGCTGGAGAGCTACAGGAAGGGTTTGATGAGGCCACGAACGTGGAAAGGGACGGCACCAGAGCCCCGAAACACAGAGCGAGCTGGAAATGCCGTCAGGGAATTACAGCTGGATGGGGAAAGCGGGTATTTCAGAGAGCTTTTTCACCCCTCTTTCCCAGGTTTTGCAGAAAATTGGGAAGGGGGAAGAAAAAGCAAATTGCTCCTTGTAAGCTGCTGATCCCACCGGACAACTCGGTGGCTGCTCGGAGCTCCTGATTCCCTTCTTCGGGCAAATTTGGAAGTGACGAAAACCAAGAAACCATCCAGCTGGATATTAGCAGACTCGCGCTAATTAATGATCAGTTCTCAAGAATTAAAACAGTAGAAATATTTGCCAGGGATTTAAAAAAGGCAAAAAAAAAACCGAAAAAACAAACAACAAAACACCAAAACAACACTTGGCATCCCGGCATTAATTAGATTTGTAGTTGTGGACGATGACCACTCAGCAACAACAACTAATCACACAGAAAGAGCAGATTAACTCAGCCAGCCCATAAATCAAGGCAAGGCAGCCCTTTAACCACTTCCACACCAGCCGCGATGTCCTTGTCCTTCCTCCGCCAGTTGTGCAGCAAAGACGTGGGAATCAGTGCTCTGCGAGATCTTCGGGATGTGCTGCTCCTCTTGTCTCAGAGCGGGGATTTGGGGTTAAAACAGAGAATCCCTCTTTGAATTTTATTTGTGATCTGCCACCCAGAGCCCAAGGTTATCAGTGTTTAGCAGTAAGGAGGGTTTTCCCTTGGAATGGGGGAGGAAAAAAAAAAATCACTCTTTGTCTGTCGCATCAAGGGAAGCAGCGTCAGGAATTTGGAGACAGGTTTCTTGCAGGAGGAGGGTGCAAACGGGACAGCGAGGTTTGGTTACCACTCCCATAAAAACGTGAAATAAGCGATAACAACTCCTAAGCCCTGCTGTTAACAGAGGGCTCTAAGTGGCCATTAGATCCCTGAATTCTCCGGATTTGTTCCCTGGCTTGTCCGGGTGGCTCTCCCCGTGGCCTGAGCCTTTTGGGTGAGAAAGGATTTGTTGATCTAATACTCCAAAACGAGCACAGGAAAGGCAGCATGGATTCTTCATTCCCAAACCAGCGGCCAGAGGGTGTCTGACACTGCCCAGGGGCTGGGATCCACCTGGATCCAACCTCTCTTTGTTATAATTACGTGATTTGGGATTTTAAAATTATTTTTTTTTACACCCGTGCTTCGGCAAGGGGTGGGATTGAGGCAGATTCGCTCTCCCCCAGATCACAAAAGTGGTCAGACACCAAAACAGAAAATAATCCTTGTGCCCTGCACTCTTTGGTGAGAGACAGTCTCTGCTCTTCCTCCCAACTCCTATCCACCTTTCAACCACAGCCTGGAAAACAGAAAAAGGAGGAGGTGGGGGCGAGAGAAGAGACAGATGTCTACGGGTTCAGCTTGAGATATATATTTACTGGAAGAGGTCCAGTAAGCCTGGCCTAGCTTTAATTGAATTCCTAATAAGATAGTTTTGCCTTGTTAGCTGCCACCCCCAAGAAGCATTTCCTTTAAGAGTTATCAGACCTGCCAAACACATGCTTTAAAATGCATGAATTTGGTTTTGGGTGAGTTTAGCCACCAAAAATCCTCGTGCAGTCATTTATCTGATTATGCCCTCGATTTTAGCTGTTCAGGCCTCCTTTAAAAATCATATGTTTGTGCTTAAATGTAAATAAACCAAATTGCTCTGCTGAAGTGGGGGAATCATGGCTGTGCTGAGCCTCCTATTAAAAATAATTAGTTAATCCAGCTTGGAAAATTCAGTAGGGTGGGATGGAGCCAGGGAGAAGCTTTCATAGAAAAAACAGCATTTTGGGTGGCTGGGGTGAGGGAGTCCCAAGGCATCCACCCAGTATCCCCAAAACCAAGCTCCTCAAAAAAATTAACCTGCCAGAGACACAAAAAATCCTATTTCAGGCTGACCCTTATGGCAAATTTTATGCACATCACAATGTGATTTCTCTGTGTGAGAAATTCGGCTCCTTAGGCAGAATTCCTGTCTCAGAGGATAAACTCAGAAATGTGAGGAATAAAACAAAGAAAATTGTGGACTTGGGAAGAAGATGAACAGGGAGATGCTTCCCAGCAAACAACCTGGCATTGGTAACTGGAGATAAACCACAAAGGAGTTTATAGTTTAATCTACCAGCACAAAACCCACCTGGGCCCACCAGAAATCCCAGTACCATCACCCATGGATGCTGTCAGGACCACGCTTTCTCTGCAGGACAAAAATCCCACCCTGAATATGGCCAGGACAGAGATGCAACGAAATTTATTAATGACCCCTTAATCAAAGGGGTTTGGATGGGGAAAATAGGTTTTCTATTTGTCCCAGCGGAGCACTTGCCCCCCGTCCTTCTCATGTGTATCCCACCGGGATGCCCAGTACCACCTCCACCCCACAACCCCCCAAAATTCATCCTACAGGCACTTTTATGCCAATTCTTGTGAGTTTGAGTCTTTCTTACCCCAAACATGCAGGTGAGCTCGCCCATCAGTGGGCTCCCGAGTGTTGGATGGGTGGCAGGAATCGAGCCTTTGCATGGAAGCAGACCATTTTCACCCATGGTAGTGCTTCTGGGAGCACCAGGGAATCACCCCCTCAGAAATTTCCCAGTGAGAAACCAGGGCATAAAACCACATCATAAAAACAGGCCAGATGAGATAACAGCAGTTTATTAAAAAAGCATTCTACACACAGCATATTAACTTTACTTTTGCACATTGGATAAGATGGCTATTCTGCATATTTTAATTTATTTTGCTTAATTATTTTGCCTGATAAGCCCAGGAAATTTCTGATAGCACCAAGCCCTTTTTGCTGCAGTAATTGCGAGCGCAACGCTCCGGGCGCGGCCCCGCGATCTCCGAAGTTCCCTTCTAGCTCCGTGGGGGTTTGTGCACAGAACAACCCGACATTTTACAAGGGCTTTTTCATCCCTGACCCCAAAAGGGGCTGTTTAAGAGATGCCCGGGATTGCCAGCACGAAATAATCTATTTTATACCAGATGGGGCTGAAATGTTTGCTGTTGGAAGGGAGCTGGAGTGCGGCGGAGCGGCCGTGTTCTCGCCTCCATCGTGGTGTGATGAGCTTGCACTTGGGTTTTGGGACTGAGAAGAGTTTCAGGCTTTTGAACTGTTTAAATCAGCTTGGACCTCATGAACAGGGGAGATCAGAGATCCCTTTCCAGTGATTCCCTTGGAAATTTACAATCAAACAATCTGATGATCAACATTTCTTGTTGTAATGCGTGCAAATGAATAGCTCATTGTTGCTTTTCCTGTTCACTCCAGGGAAGTTGGTAGTGGAAAGCACCTCAAAAAGACCTTGTCACACCAAACCCACAATTCCAGGCACCCCCCAGGGCAATGCCATGTGCCCAGAAGGCTGAGGGTAGGGAACTGGGAGCTCAAAACACGCTGATTTTCAATAGGATCGAGTTAATCTGGAAGCTTTCCTCCTAAGCGCTGTTATTATGTAAACCAGGCAATACTTTCACTCTCAACGAGTGGAAAAAGGTAAATATTTTAAAGTTGCCGAGGGAAACAGACAAGGCTTTGAAAATTGTAGCTGTTCCTTAACTATGCATATTCGTGGAATAGTAAGATTTTTCAGGCTAATAATGTCAGGATCAATTTGTGGAATCATATGGTTTTTCAGGATAATCATGTCAGAATCACAGAAAAAATCTCCTGGCCTGAAACACAACAGTCTGAAATCTATTCCCGCTTTTTCATACTGGTTTATTGTTCTCACATATGCATCACTGGCTCATTTTCTGCTGCAATTAGCGAGGTTTTCATGCCCACTGCAATGCCCGAGGTACGTGTACAAGTCCCAAGGACACTCACCCCTGCTCCTCCAGAAAATAAACCTCCTGTTCAGAGCACATTCAGAGCTATTTCCTAATGCCATCATTTCACCAGCTGTGAAATGTATTTTTGTCCCCCAAATGCTGTTTTCCCTTAATCTTTTGCTGAAATGCTACTGCACAGTTTCTCACACAGCTACAGCCACATTTCTGTTGTTTGAAGATCCAAAAGCTCTTTCTGGAGAGGAAATCCATAGGCTCCCCCCCTGCCTTGAATTACTCATCCACTGCACTGCTCAGGCTGCCTTGCAGCTTCTCGGCAGCTCAGGCACATCCTTAAAATTGCACACGGGGCTAAAATATTCCAAAAACCAGGAGGGTTTGGGCCGTTTCTGAAAGAGGGAGAGGAGGAGATGAAGGTTTCCTGGAGCTGTCATAGGGAGCCCGGGCCAGAAATCAAAGCCTAAAACTTTTCAGGAGGAAAGTTGCTGCGATAATTTGGGACCTGGGTGTTTGGAGCTGTTCCACTGAGGTGCAAACAGGGACAATGAGGCACAACCAGGGCAGAACTCAGGAGAGTTGTGGGCCTGGGGGCGAGCTTGCTTTTACCCCCACTCCCAGCTTCTCCCAGGGGAATGCCCTAGCCAGGAATGCCAAACCACCACCCCCAATGACAGTGCTGGCACTGCTGGCACCCCAACCCTTAACCCTGGTCCCCTCCTCAGCCCCTCAGAGCAGGAGAGGAGCCCTGGAATTTTGGCTCTCCCTCTCCCTGGCTGCCAACATCCCAGCAGCACGGAGGGATGCACGGACACCAGGCTTTGCTCCAGCAGGTCCAGGAGGCATTGGATGGGGCTGGGAGGCAGATGAGGCTGCTCCATTTCCATTCTCTTAGGAAACTTAAGAATTTTTATAAAAAAGCGAGCGAGGATTTGGCAGTGAGCAGAGGGTGGGGATGCCTGCCAAGGCCTGGACAGCTGTACCTTCTTCACTAGCAAGTTGTGTGATCAGCTAGGCTGTGCTGAAAGCCAAGAGGAGTTACCAGAGCTGCCACATCGCATTTGGCTGATCCTCCCTCTGGGAGACACCTTAAAGAAACAAACCCACCCTAAGAGCTCCGCCAGCGCCAGTGCAGCAGAACTGGGGGTCACCCCACACGCTCGGGGTGCTGCTCTGGTGTTTCCCCCCCATCCGCCTTTCCCCAGTTTGGGATCCAAGATGAGGGGACAGGGGAGGAGAAGACTAATCCGAGACTGTTTTTCCATTTTTTGCCGGCGTACCGAAGCCCTGCCTGCCCCTCCTGAGCTCGGCCAGACCTTCCTGACAGCTTGAAATAACCCAGGAAATTGTGCAAAGGCTGCGGCAGGCCCGACCAGGCCGGCGTGAGGGAGGGAGGGCATGAGGGAGGGACACCCAGCCTGGCAGCCAGCACCAAAGGTGGCACTACTGCACCTCACATTGTAAAACTTTGTTCTGCTGGCCTCTTCAAAGTACCAGGAGGGTCACAGTAGGGAGGGAGGGAGGTGTAATGGGCTGGGAGGGGATTTGGGGAGCACCGATGTGACTGTAGAGCCCTGGCCATGGCTGAGGGAGCCTCCCCTCCTGGCAGAGAGGGGGATAAAAGGCTCTCAGATGGCTTCTTAAACAGCAAATTATCCCCTCTTTCCTTCGAGAGAAAAGCAAGAGATCTATCTCCAGGTGTTACCCCATCCCCTTGATCTCCAAGCACTTCCCAGGCTTGAAGATTTCACTTCAAGCTTGTCACTGAAACAACCTCCAAAGCCTCCCCTCGCACAGCCTGCCACGTGTATTCCCATTCCCCTCACCAAGCTCATTTTTCCTTGCAAACATCTCCAAAATCTCCTTCCAAGTGCCCGTGCTCGCTCCAAAGCTGCTCTGAGGTGCCCATTTCCCACACGTTTGTGCACAGACATTTCTGGCCATGTTCCTTCCTCTCTCCCCAGCAGCTGCAGATTCCCAGGCTGGGAGAAGGAAAAGGTGGAAAACCACAGGAGCTGCTGACTCAGCACCTGCTGGCACTAGAGGGCAGGGTAAACTGCATTAAATAAGAATCAGGTGGCCTTGGGGTTGCATCCCAAGAGAACATCTCCTGCGTGCCCATCAGGAATATCTGGGTGCAGCCAAGATCTGTCTCACTGCCTGGGAAAAGGAGGAACCAAATTTTGCACTTGGCATATTCCATGTCAGTGATCGTCAGGAGAGCAGACTCCCAGATTATTTAATTTAGGGTCAGAGTGTGCTTCCACCTTGCAGTCACAGCTGCCTTTCTAAAAGAAAAACTCTTTAAAAAAAAAAAAAAAAACTAAACTTATTTCTCTGCTGTGTTTTCCTGAGTATGTGATTAACCCTGCCCCATCCTCCTCTTAACAGGAGATTTTAAATTAGCTCCAAACACAAAAAGCACAGGTTTATGCTTTCCTTTATCAACCGCCACTCCAATAAACAACCCCACTTTTTAAAGACGACTCCAAGAAGGTCAGGCAGCGCAATCCTTTCATGAGGGAAAAGCCACACAGAGCTGGCAAGGCAATTCGTGGCCTAAACACAAGGAACAAAACCTCCCAGGTCAGCCCTAGTCCTGCAGGACAAGCATCCTCCAGAGCTGCTGGTAGCCACAGAAAGCATCTGCCCTTCCCCGAGGGACTGGGTTCCTTAAAAATCCAAAGATTGGGGTGCATGAGAAGGAGCTGGAGCTCAGAGAGATGCGGTGTCCACGGGGCTCCTGCAGCACCTCAGCACAGGCTGAGACCCCAAAAACTGCACAGAGAGCTGGCAGGACCATCCTGAAGATCCTGGGGCAGGGAGAGGAGAGGGACAAACCCCAAAATCTGAAAGATTTCAAGGATCACTTAGAAGAGAGTCACTAAATGCTGCTGGGCAGGAGAAATGCAGGGGTTTGGTTGGGATTTGGGGGTGAAAATGTCTCAGGCCTGCTTTGCTGCTAAGGAACAAAGGGGGTCTGTAAATCCACACTGAAAAAAGGGGGTTTGAAGTGTCAGATTTTACCCTTTTCTGACTTCAAAATGGGGTAAATGAGAAGCATTTTAAAAACTTTTATTTTAGTCTGATAAAAAGGGTGAGACAGTATAGCTGTTATAATTTATGCTATTACAATCAGGAGTTAACTATTTCTCTAATGTATCTAGTCTTATTTATAAGGTTATTTTTTGAAACTTGTTTCTAGTTCTATTCCTCTCTCAATAATGTTTGTTTTGTTCAAAATATTCATTAAATATACCCCCAAAAATAAAAACACACACATACACATTGAAGCACAGCAAATTGCAGAGACGATGGGTGAGGAGGGAGACCCCAGCTTGCTCTGGTCACCTCCAGCCTGTTTCCCACTGCTTTTGGCAGGCAGCAGAAGTGCCACGGGATGCTGAGGTTCTTTCCAGTTGATGTCCTGCTGGATGGTGCCTCAGTTTCCCCTCCAAAAAGCAAATATTAACTCTTGCAGTGCCCGCCTTGCCCCTCCCCAGCAGGCAGGACCTTGCCAGCAGAGGGAAAGGATTCACGTGCCACCAGGGCTGGATTTACATTCAGCCCTTTCTATTCCTTTCACAGCTTCTCATCTCAGAGATCTGAATTGCAGATGTTGCTGTGCCTCACATTTGGAGGGGGACAAGAACGGAAGGAAAAAGGTTAAGCAGCTCTGTGAGTCACTCCAATACACGACCTACTGTTGATTTAGAAACCTACCTCGGCTGTAAATACACAATAAGCTTCTCTGAAGTGTTTAACCTCTTGTATTCTGTCCAGAAAAACTAATAAATGAGAGCAAAACATCCCTCCTGAGTCACAGAAGCAACAAAGCTGGAAAACCCTGCCGTGGGTTCAGCTCTGAGAATAAAGTGACCCAAAACAAGTGACCTAAGGAGGGAGGGGAAAAATAAAAAAGAGGCATTAGTGGGGCAGATAATGAAGAGAGCAGGCTGTGCTGCTCTCTGGGACCTGCTCCAGGCAGCAAAGGCAGAAAAAACTTCCCAAACAAGCAGAGATAGGCTGTGCCATGAATAAAATAAAATACAGCCCAAACCAATAGCGGGACTCTGGCTCCACAGGCACCCACTTGGTGCACCCAGACTCTCCTTGGAGTTGCACTGGCTCCTCACACCCCTCACAACCCCAAATCATTTATCCACAGGCTGCTTTTCTGGGGCTTTTGGGAGGCAGAGGGCATCTCAGCCACATAACTGGGGAAGGGCTGGGAGAAGAATTGCAAACAGGAGAATCAGCTTTGTGCAGGTCTTGCCATGCATCAGTGCCAGGGCAGCTCTGGAGAGGGCATGGAAATGTCCTGATTTCAGCTTTGGAAATGTCCTAATTCTAGCTTTGGAAAGCCCTGTGAGTTTTGGAAGGCAGCTGAACCATCCAACCTCCCCCCCCCCCC
>WBNQ01065024.1:0-17405 GCA_013401375.1 Spizella passerina | reverse complement strand
CCCCAACACACACACCACCCCCCCAACTTCAAATATCTTGTTGAATCATCTTTTGTCTTCAAAGCAGAGGGTGTAGCAGCGGAAGGAGAGCTTTCCCTGGGATTTGAGGCACTGAGTGGGAGTTGAGAGAAAGGCCAGCATCTGCTGATCTCAGGGTACCACCAGGAGAATTCTGCACCAGGATCCCGAGGAGGTCACTTGGGCTGGAGCCATCCCGCTTCGAGCAGGATCCTGCAAAGTGACTGAGGGGGGCTGGATAGTCCCAACAACCCCAGTGATTACAGGGAAAGCTGATGAGCCAGCAGTTCCAGCATAAATCAGGCTGGCCTTAAAGATTTAGGCGTGATTTAAATCGGCAGAGCTGTGGCTCACAAACCACCAGAGGTTTTTGTAGGGATGGGGGTGCTTTAAATAAAAATAAAAGTCACTGCTCTGGTCAGCACACAGATGTACAACTCAGGGCAGGGAAAACTGCTTGAGTAGTGCTGCTGGATAATTCAGGCCCAAATACCTCTTGGAGTAATTTTCCTCCAAGTCCCTCCTTATTCCAAGGCAATTTCCAGTTCTAATCAGACATGAACTAAGGCAGGATTCCAGAAAATTTGTTTTAAGCTCTTTTTTGCTAGTTTAGAACTCAAAGATTATGTGCTCAAGCTTTTCCACTTAAAACACAAAGGCTGGAAATTTACCCTATTAAAAATACTACATTAACTGATTAATTAAGTTAATAATCTGTTGGGATTGATGATGAGCAGACTGAAGCCAAAGAAATTTAAGGCCCCTCCAGAGCTGGGAGTTTTTTGAAAGACACCAAGTTTTCTTGACCCTTTTGAGAATTCCAGCCTAAACTCCTATCCAGCAGCCTTTATCATTTAGTTGCTCTAGGAAAAACTAAAATCCCTGACACACAAGAGCAGCATAAGTAAGGATGAAGCAGCATTGTCAAGTTTGGAATACACAGTTCAAGTCCAGGTGAAGGCACAAGTTGGTTCAGAGCTGTCCCAGGCTGTCTCCATGTCTGGACTCAGCTCCTTTTCCTGGCAAGGAAAATCCCACGGGCATTCCCTTGCTCAGACAACAAGATGACTTGGCTGGATCTCACCAGGGAGCCAGGCAGTGAGTCCCCAAATATCAAGCCCCTTGTCCCCAGCCCATGCACACAGAAGGATCTTGGCATCCATGGAAAGGGGGAGCAGATCCCCTCAGAGCAGACACAAATCACCAATTCCTGCAGCCAGGGCCTGGCTTGTGTAACCAGGCACTGGAGGAATAAACTCAGGTCTTTTCACCCTCAAAGATCTTTCAGCTCCCTTCCAACCCAAATCAATCCACAATTAATGGAGCAGAGATGGAAATCATTTGGAGAAGTCCAAGAGCCTCATCCCCTGGCCTTAAGGCCATCCTAAAAGCGGAGGTGGAACAGCCAAGTGAGGAGATGGGAGCAGAATGAGGATATCTCTGGAAGGAAAAGCAATGCCAGCAGCTCTCCTGAAGTGTTTGGAGCTGTCACAGTCCTGCCAGCCTCCTTATTCCAACCCCACAGAGCTTGGGAACAGCATGCAAACACTTGGAAGGGAAGGAAGAAAGCATTTAATAAGTCTGAAATAATTTTCTTACAAATTCATTAGCTATTATTTCAGCTGTGTGACCTCCTGAAGGGACTTTCTAGAGGGCCAGATTATGCAGTCAACTGAAAATATAAATAAGTACGGAGGGGGCAGAGATCACTTTTTTCAGCCAAAGTGTGTGGGATGTCAGGTTAAGGTTCCTGTTGGGTGCATCCGTGCACTTCCAGGAGGGAAGCCTGGCCCAACACTTGCATTTCTTCTGCCATTTCAGGCAAAATCATCTCATTTATTTGTGTTGATTTAAATTACTGCTGCTTTTAGGGTGCCTTTAACCTGAATGTCTGTGCATAGATTCACACTGATATTTACTGCTGGGGAAGGGCTGTATTGGAGGTGAAAAGTGCAGTGCACGTACAGATACAAATCTTCCCCAGCCTTGGAAGTGTCCAGGGTCAGGCTGGATGGGCTGGGAGCAGCCTGGGATAGCAGAGTGTCCCTGCCCATGGCAGGGGGTAGAACAAGATGAGGTTTCAGGTCCCTTCCAGCCCAAATCATTCTGTGATTTTATGGTATGGTGGGGCCCATCTGTGCCTGTGTAACAACAGCAACTAGAAATTTCAAAAGAAAACCAAAGCATTTTAACAGGTAAAAAGCACACAGAGGAGTGAGAAGTTCTAAAATTGAGTCACCCCAGACATCCTCCACACCCAGATATTTAATAGAGTCTGGGATCACAGATGATCTGTGTGTTGTGTGCAGAAGCATGAACACATTTCTCTAGACAGAGACAGATCCAAGCTTCCCTATTCTCTCCCTGCATTCCATCTCATTCCCTAATAAGCCTCCAAACATCATTTCAGTCACTAAGTGTAACACCCAGCCTCCCTCCCTTCACAAATATCACACGCTGGTTTAACCTGGAGAATTCCAAATTTAAACATCTTGTACTGCAAATATAAACCGTGTGTAAAACTCAGTTGTACAGAGCAGAAAAGCTGTTCAGCATCAACCAGAGGTTCCCTTCACCCCTGGGCTTGAAAAAACCCAGTCTAGAGGAAAGTGTTGGATCAGACGACCTGTAAAGGTCTCTCCCAACCCAAACCATTTTGAGATTCCCTGAGCTGCAAACCCGAGCAGAGGAGCCCATCAGCAAGTTCTGAGCAAGCCCCTGGCTCCCAGCAGCACCAGCTTGGCTCAGCTTGGCTCAGCTCTGCCCGCAGTGGAGCCCAGAGAGGAGAAGCATGGCCAAGCTCCAGCACGGAGCCTTTGTTGGGAGCAGATGCTGCTCCTCCTGCTCCCCCCAGAGCAGGGATTGCATCAGTGCCACAGGTTATTATCCCAGCGGGAACCTCGCAGGGGTCACTCACCGAAGCTCAAACAAGCCCAGCTTTTGCAGCTGGCAAACCTAAACAAGGCCAGCCAGCTGCTGCCGAGCTGAGTCAGCCGCGCTCTCTCGTCCACTTAACCCGTTCCTTTAATCACCCAAACCCCAAAAACCTGACAACTGCAGACAGGAGAACACACATCTGCCCTTCTACAGCATGACAGGCTGGAATAGACCGTGGAAACCGATTTTCCGGGGCTTTTTTTCCCTGGGCTGCTGAGTGCGTGCTGCGCACAAATCATGTTCCTGGGAGTCGCGGGCTGCGCCCGCTCTGAGTCAGCAGAGCATGTGCTAAACCCCAGCCGGCCAGCGAGGCGAGCAGCTCAACTGAAATAGTGAACATGTGATTGCATCCTCTGCTAAACACCAACCAGCCGATCTGCTTGCTCCTAGAGCAGCTCACACTGAAATATTGAACATGTGATTGCATCCTCTGCTAAACACTGCCCAGCTGATCTGCTTGCTCCTGGAGCAGCTCACACTGAAATATTGAACATGTGATTGCATCCTCCTCTAAACACTGCCCAGCTGATCTGTTTGCTCCTCGAGTGTGGAGGTACCAGTTGTGGGTTTCTGTGTCTTGGTTGAAGGCACTTGAGATAGTAGTTCATGTTTGGACTCAAGTGTTTCTTATTTCTTATCAATAAAAGTCTCACTACTGTGAGTTCTGCAGCTTTTCATTAGAAGGCACAAAATGGCCAACAAGCTCTTGTTACAAGGTCTTTTAAGACTAAATTATCCAATTAAGAACTGACACCCAGATTATTTTCCCTTTTAACCCAGTAACTGATCCCACAGAGCCTGCAATAGGGACTTTTCTGTCCAATTACAAAATTCCACCCAAACCCATGAAGAAGCATGAAGAAGAAACCCAGGACAGCACCCTGTGCCCTCCATCTTGCTGCCATCCACAACACACTAAAAATCCCAAAACCTGAATTTCTCACCAGGTCACACACCTACACTGCCTCTCTACAATCTATTTCACACTTTGGTGGATTCCAGTCTATCTTGAACTCTAGGAAACCTTCTCCATGAATGAGGGTCAAAGTCAGTGCTCTCCTGGGGTCAGGACACCCCAGAGCAGACGGAGAAATATTCCCGGTGCTCTGGGTTTCCACACCCGAGCAGCACACACTGAAATACTGAACATATGATTGCATCCCCTGCTAAACACTGATCAGCCAGTCTGCCTGCCTGTTCCACCTCTGCACACTTCTTCCTCTGAAAATTGGAACTTGCTGTTTGCTGCCCTTTGGAAAGCAGCAGCAAGGGAGTGATAACTTTGTTTTACCTCTAAAATCCAGAAGTGTGATGAAAAGGTGACACGGGAGCTCTGAAGGGGATAATTTATTGATAGGAAAGGAGCAGGGAGCAGCGGCACAAACAGCAAGCAGAATTAAACAAGATTCTAGAAATCATTAGTCAGTCATTGCTTCGGGAATTAAACCCCTCAGGGTGTCCATTGATGGGAGGGGAGGCTTTTGGAGCAGAGCAGAGGGTTGGGAAGCTCCCTGCGCTATCCAGGCTGGAAACTGAAGAGAGTGTGAGTAAGATCTGGCTCCCTGTCCCGCTCCCTGTGGTTTGCCTTTGGACCCATGGAGCAGTTTCAGGGAAGCCCATAAAGCAGCTGGCCAGCCCCATGCTGGGCTCAAGGCAGTGATGCTGCTCCTGGGAGTCTTGGAAAAATGATTCATGGATGCTCAGAGCCCGGACAGGGAGCAGGGGGGATGCACTGACCACAGGAGGAAGATGGCAGCATCCAAACCCACAGAAATAAAGATAAAATATCCCCACCCTGACCAGTCACTGTGCTGTTGCCTGCATCAAGTCCAACTCCTGGCCCTGCACAAGAGACCCCAAGGAGCTGGGCACCCCCAGGAAGCCCTTGGGAAGAGGCTGGCAAGGAGAGGAGGAGGAAGAGGAAAGAGAGGGGTAGAGGTGATTATAAACACCAGGGCAGGGAATGGGCTGAGTACCTTAAAGGGCTGGGGCTGAAATCCAGAGAGCTTGGTGTAAGAAGCCAAGGTTTAAGGGTTTTAAATGGGATATTTAAATTTTTTTGAATGGGATATTCTGTGATTCTAAGCATGGGTAAAGCCATCTGCATGGAAGGCAGCAGCTGTAAAGTTTAGGAAAACAACCGTAGTGTGCGGTACTTGCACTAAAGGCTGAAAGAAACGTGGGTTGAGGAGATATGTGGGACTCAGGGTGGCTTTTGCCAGGCTTGTGCTGTGCTGATGTAGCTGCCAGGCCAAGGAAAAGGGAGAGAAAGAGCCCCGGGGCAGGAGGAGATAAGGCAGGCAGAGCAAGCCAGGCCTGTCACACCTATTCAAATTCCAACTCACTGTCACCATTCCCAGGGTGCCAAAACCCCCAGTCCCAATGATTTACCCCAGCCCCACAAAATCCAGAGTGGCTCACTCCATGCCGAGGACTCCTTCCCCTAGCAGGATTGTTTGTCATATAAAATACAACTCCCCCTTCACGAGGGCAGCACCCTCTAACCCCAGGTATTTTAAAGAGTTGAGCAATTCTTGCAGTAAAAAAAAGATCAGAGGGCCTTTGTTGACTGCAGCAGGGTTAAGCTAGTTTATTCCAAGTGAGAATTTGGCCCCTTGACTTCAAGGAAGACATCCTGATTAATCCCAGATGGAGATCTGGCCAGGCACAATCCCTTCCCAAAGTCCTGGGGCTGAATCACCTCCACTGCTCAGAGCCCAGGGAGTTACTGAGGAACAAGGAACAGCACCTGCCATGTGGGAAACACTGAGGACGGGACCAGGGAATTGGGATTGAGGAATTTAGGGACCTTCAGGGTGTGCCTTGTAGTGGGGGGAAGATGCCAGAGTAGCATCCTTTCTCCTGCAGACATCTGGGAACGTCACCTGGGATGGGAGTCCAAAACCTGGGCATTGAGCACAGCGGGCAAGGAGATGGGGAATCTTCCTGGCTTCTTCCCACTGAGGGCTCCTTGTGGTGCTCTGTAAGGATCCATAAGAGGGAAAACAGAATTAAATCCATCCATGCTTCAGGAAAAGCTGCCCCAGCATTTCTTTGGCAGTTTTGAGAAGTGAACACAGCTTCATTCCTACTCCAAATGCCAAGAAAAAGGATCTTTTTTCAGCAATCGTCTCCAAGGCTAACTCAGGACAGGCAAGAGTTTGCTTCCCAGAGCTGTAGGCACAAGTGCCATACTTTTTGCAGGAAAGGGTAAAATCCTTTACATGTGTGCCCATGGAGAGATGGCAAAACTGTGGATAAACACCACAATACACCAATTCCATGGCAGGTACTGATGAGGCTTTGGGTCTGAAATGCAGAGGCGGTGCTACCTCCCCCACCAGGGGCAATTTTTAATGCAGGGGCATTAAAACTTCACAGCTGTGGGATGCCAGTGTCTCTCCCCAAATTTCCCCTGGGGGTCTCTGGCCCAGATTTGCATGGTGCAGGCCAGGGGGACTCTTGCTGAGGGCTTTGCGTGCGGAGGAGGCTCCTGAGAAGGGGGAAACGCCTGAGCTCCCAGCTCCCCCCTCCAAGCTGTGTTTGTGAGGGCCAGCATCTGGAGCGGGGTGGGAGCCGAGGGCTGATGGGCAGCAGCACACATACAGCTGTGCACATCTGGCCCACAGGTGTCTCAGCTGCTTTGTGTCAGGGACATGAAAAAGCACCCTGAGTTCCCGGGCCAGTCGTACCTGTCCCGTGGCTTGTTCCCAGAAGCCCCCAGAATTCTGTGGATTTAATGTCTCTGCTTTTTAGTGGGTGGCCCCAGGGTTTTTTTTGTTTGTTTTTCCACTATTTTATTTGAAAGAAGGAGTTTAAACCCTAGATGCTTTTAAAACAGGGGGGTTGTGTTGTTATTAATTCCACTGGCATTAATCCACACAGCTGAGTCAGTCATAATGGATGGCTGTCATCCTTCCCCTGATTTACTCCTAGGCGTAGAGGTTACTACAGAACCTCTGTGCTGCACTGATAAAAAAAACTGAGGCTGCTCCTCCTTATGCTCAGCCACAGGTACAGCCAGACTTGCTCCCAAAATATTTAATCTGTGCAAGGACAGGCAAAGTGGGAAAACATAGGAAAACTCTCTTCCATGGGGTAGGAAAATCCCAGAGCATCCCACAGGGATGCTGCTGCTGCTGGGGTTTGGGAACTGCAGCTGCACACAGGAAAACTGTCAGAGCAGAGGAGCTGCTGGCTGAGCAGGCCAGACCAACAGAGTTCCCTTGGAAAAAGAAGAAAGGCACAGATGTATATGTTTATTTTTAGAGAAGATGTCTTTCCTAGAATTTGTATTATTTTGGCAGGAGCGCTGAGGGGGTGGAGGAAAGGTTTCCCTTTGGCCAATAATATCTGCTCTCCTAAAACAGGGTGGAGGCAGGGGGGTGTTCTCACAGCCCAGTTCACATCTCAGTTGTGTTTATCCCTGCAGAGGCATAGAGGGACCAGAGACCATGTCCCAGTGACTGCCAGCTTTGTCCTAAATTAAATCAAATTGAATTTTCCCTTGGGCTGCCAGCTGTGTCTGCGCAGGGTGGGATCTGTCACTGTGAGAATCTCAGCAGAAGCAGATGGATCACCTGTGACAGCTCCACCCTCCTTTCCTGATTTCCAGCAGCCGTTCCCACTGCTTTGGCCCCGTTTTGGGTGTGCATTTCAGGCAGTGCCTGGCAGCTGGAGCCCGCCTGGATCCGAGAAGGCTGCAGGATGCGGGACCCAGGAGGCAGAGGAAGGTGGGAAGGCTGCTCTCTCCCTTGGTGTGAGCCTCAGAGCCGCTTTTTAGGGACACATCAGTGTCTGTGCAAGCTCTCCTCCCCAGCCTGGCTATTTCCCTGCAGCTGCACCAGGAGAACACCTCATTCCCTGCCTTTTTGTTCCACACCTTTCCCCTGGTTTTGGTGTGGGGCAGTGGATTTGAGCCAAAGAAAGCAATGATGAGCTCTGCTAGCCAGGAGGGCCGGTAGGGGCCACTCCTGCCCCTCTTTGCCCCCATCCCTGGCCCAGGAGATGCCACTGGTGTCCCTCAGTGCTTGTTCCCCCAAACCACCCACCAGGCAGCCGTGCAGCTCCTGGCTCTCCCAACATCCCCAACCCAGGGCAGCTCTGCTGCTTTTCCCTGCTCCACTGCTCATTAGCGGCTTCCGCCCCTCGACAATTCCGAGCTGCCGCTCCAGTGATGTGCTGCCAAGATTTTCAAAAGGGGGCTCCCACAAACCTGCCTCCTCCTCCTCCAGCTGCCACCAGCCATGCTCGGCCTGTGGAGGAGTGCAGGGCTGGGGCAAATGCGCCGTTGCTGTTTAAAGCTTTTTTTTAAATGTTGGTTTAAAGCTGTTTTTATATTTGTTTTAACTTTCTGGTGAGGGAGGGACGCAGCACCTTGGGGCCAACATTCCTGGCTGCCCAAATATTGCTGCAGGGAGGCAGAACCTAACAGAGAACATCTGAGCATCCCAGCAGCAAAATGCTTCACTTGTCAGCATTCCCTTCTCCTCCCTGTGGTGACCACAAGCCCACAAGTTTGATTTTAGCTGAAATTGATTTTTTAGTTTGATTTGACCTGAAATGTGGAAGAATTGGCTCCTTCTAGGTGTTTTGGGCCCCAAAGGAAAAGTTTTTCCTTGGGTAGTTGTTGAGCCCACAGGTAGAAGCCATTGAATTCCTCTCCTTGGTGAGCATCCCTCTCTTCTTCTCAAGGGGTTCTTTCCATTCAAGGCCAGGTTCAACAGGGCTTGGAGCAACCTGGGATAGTGGAAACTGTCACTACCCATGGCAGGGGGTGAAATGAGATGGGCTTTAAGGTCCCTTCCAACCCAAACCATTCTGTGATCATTGGTGGACAACAATAACCCTTTCTGCAGCTGTGTGAGGGGGAATAAAAATATTTAAAGCAAAATTACAGAGCCATTTCTGGCAACATGTGAGAGGAGCGCTCACAACTGGAGCTCTCTGTCCACTCTCTAACCTTGTGGCCATGCTCCATCCTGCTCCAATGGCTGGGAGCAGACCCAGGCAGGAAGGACCAGGGCTCTTCCCTTGGCTTCTTCTTGTGGCATCACCTCTTTATGATCCTCCCTGGACAGTGAGTGTCAGCAAACTGATGCACAAAAGGGTCTGGAGAGGGAGAAACAGCCCCAGGGGGAGGAGACAAAGCTCCAATCTCCATTTCCTCATGCCACACACCCATCAAACTGCTCCTGATAACAAAGTGGGGAGCTGCAGGACACAGGGAGGATGTTTCACCCCCAGCCAGCCATGGGCAGATAAATCCCCCAAGCTCTGCAAAGGCTGGGCTGACTCAGAGAGAGGCTTCTCCCCGGGGCTCAGGAATGAGCCTCTGCCAGGGATGTGTTTTGAAATGGTTTCCCAGCTGTAAGATGCACATAATTGTGGCTTTGCCTTCATCTGGGAGACTTCAAGAGCAGATGGTTGATAAGGATGGAGCAGCAGAGGCAGCACAGCCCGAGCCAGGGGATCTGGTTTCAGTCTGTCCCTACCCGCAGCACTCGATCTGATTTTGGCCCTCTCTCCACCCCCTCGCACGGACACAATTATCTGAATTCCTTTCTCTGCTGCTTCCTCCCCTCTGAAGCCTTGCAGCCTGCTCCTGCTGCCTTTTCCAGGGCTCCCTCCTTTCCTGCCTCAAGGGATTTCTGCTGGGTTTATCCTTTCCTGGTACCACCCCAAAAATCAAGGGATTTCTTCTGGGTTTAGGCTTTTCTGGTGGGAAACATCCCAAAAAATCAAGGGAATTCTGCTGTTTTAAGGTGCCTTTTTTTTTTTTTTTTGCACCATCCAAATCATTAAATGGTTTTACATTTAAACAAGGACAGGCTTAAATTGAATCATGCTTATATTTAAATCAAACAAGCTTAAATTTAAAGGAATTTGAGCATTTTAAACTTAAGCAAGGCCAGATTGGATGAGGCTCTGAGCAACCTGGTCTGATGGAAAGTGTCCCTGCCATGGAATGGGATGAGCTTCAAAGTCCCTTCCAGCCCAAACCACCCTGTGGAGTGGCTGCCATCAATTCTGGCTCCAGGGACAGCTGAGAACTCCGGGAAATAATTTGGGAACATCCCTTCAGCAGTGATCCTCCCAGTCATGGGGATGCCATCAGCAATTTTGGCTGTTTCCTACTCTCCCCATACCCTGAAACAGCTGGGCCATATTTTTATTTGCCACAAGACTAAAACAATGGCAACAAAGGAATCAAGGCCCAGTGTCCAAACCTGACCATGGATCTTTTGACTGATCTGTGCCACAGGGCTTTTTAGAGGAGTTATTCCCAAAGCAGCCAGGAATGATGGCTCCTGAGCTCAGGAACGGGATTTGAGTGATTTCCTAAAGCAGAAGCATCACCTTTTGTGCCTTTCTGTAACCCAGCATTGCTTGAAGCTACTGGTGGGGCTATTCCAGAATAATTTTTACACTGGAAAGAGGAGAGATTCAAGTGAGGAAGAAAATTCCTCACTCTGAGTGTGGTGAGGCCCTGGCACAGGGTGCCCAAAGGAGCTGTGGCTGCCCCTGGATCCCTGGAAGTGTTTAAGGAAGGGCTTGGAGCAACATGGGATAGTGGAAGGTGCCCCTGACCATGGCAGGAATGGAACAGGATGGACTTTACAATCCCTCCCAACCCAAACCATTCTGAGATTCTATGAATGCCACATTTTCCTCACCTTGACGTGTTTGCTGTGTCCCATCTTGTTCAGGCCTTACCTCTGAGAAGAACCAACTCCACGTGGGATTTTTCCTTCCCCATTCACCCTAAAACGTGCCTGGGATGTTGGGCAAGAAAACAAAAAGGCCTTGGGGGCAGAGCCTTTTTTCTACATCCTCAACTTTAAAAGAAATTGCAAAAGCTACCTTAAAAAAAAAACAAAACACCAAAACCAAAACAGCAAAACCCACCAAAACCAAAAAACCTAAACAAACTCCAGCAGCTTTCCTGCAGTTCACATTTCATTTGCACTCTCAGCCATGTCACGGAAATGATTTCAATCCTTTTGTAACCAAACCCACCCCAATCCTGTATAAGCAAAGGCCTGGGGGACCTGTTGGGAAATTTCCTGCAGCCAGGGCCGTGCTCCTGCTGCCACCTTCCATCAGGCGAGCAGCTCCCTGCTCCTGTGACCTCCATGCTGGGCTGGGGAATGCTCCTGGTGGGCTGGGAAATGCTTCAAAAACAGGGAAAAATGGATCAGCAAAGGCTTCAGACAGAGGAAGCTGTGCTGAGGCAGAGCATCACAGCTGGGCTCTGTGTTAGGATAAGAGAAATGCTTGGAAATCCCCAAGAAATCCCAGGAGAAAGCAGTTCCCATCCCTGGGAGTGTGCAAGGCCAGCTTGGATGGCTCACAGAGGTTTTTGGGGCATTTTCCCTCTTCCTCAGCCCTTCCTTCCCCCTGCAATAGCCAAACAGGGCCAGGTTGCTGACATGAGGATCACAGGCCACATTCAGAGTGTGATTTCAGAGTTTGATTTCATAGTGTGATTGCAGAGCCTGATTTTAGAGTGTGATTTCAGAGTGATTTCGGAGTGGTTTCAGAGTGTGATTTCAGAGTCTGATTGCAGAGTCTGATTTCAGAGTGTGATTTCAGAGCACCATTTCACAGAATCACAGCACGGTTTGGGTCAAAACACTCCTCAAAAAAAGCCAATCCAGTTCCACAGAACCAGCATGAGGTGGAATGTGGCAGAGCCATGCCAGAGCTCTGGAAAATCTACAATCCACAGGGCAGGCCATCACCATCCCCTCACCCCAACAGGGAGGAAAATCAGCCCCTCAGCACCGAAGTGCTGTGGAATTCCCAGTTCTCCAACTGGAGCTGGAAACCAGAAAGAACCAGTGGGAAGGAGAGGCCTCAGGGCAGCAGCAGCCAGAGCAGGGGGTCCCAGCCAGGGTTAAAGACAGCTCTGCCCAGGGAGGAGATTTGTGCTGAGCTCTCTGCTCTTGGGTGGGATTTAAAAAAATCTCTGGAACCAGACCAGCTTTTTATCTGGTTTTACCTCGGTTTTGTGTCAGCCATATTCAGAGAGGAGCAGGGCACAGCAAAACCTCGTGTGATCATCCTCCACCCCTTCCTTCTGCTGGCTGGAAAAAATAATAAATTAAAAAAATAAAATCAGCAAATTGCTCCGTGGTATCTTCCTCCTCCCTGGGTTTTGTTTTCCTTTCCTGGAGCCCTCCCTGGATGGGGAAAGGGTCAGCCTGTCATCTGTCAGACGTGGGCATCCCCAAACCACCGGGAGAGGTGGAGCTCTCCACAGTGCTCCTGGGCAGCCTAACAAGTCCCCGAGCTGGTCTGCAGAATGTGGTTGTAATTAGATAATTAATAACTTGGAGAGGGAAAGGAAAGGAAATCAGCTAAATGGAAGCTTTCCTCAGTGGGAGGAAATAATTATATCTGCTTTTTGATATCTGAGCTGAGGTGGCTTTGCTGAAGGCAGGAACAGCACCTTGCCTGCAAAGCCATCCCTGCCCTGAGCAGGAGAGGAGATCCCAGAGGCACTGCTGGGTCATGGGGTTTGTCCCACAGAATTAACCCTGCTCCTGGAAGGGTTCCATGCCAGGTTGGAGCAATCTGGGATAGTACAAGTTGTCCCTGCCCAAGGGAGGGGGGAGGAATGAGATGAGCTTTAATGTCCTTCCCAACCCAAACCATTCCGGTATTCTGATGTTATGATGGATACATTGCTCCTGCCTATGGATTTACCGTTTTAAACCCCAGTGCAAACCAGGCTGTGACATTACCAGACTCTGAATTTAGGCTCTCTATCCAAAAGCCTAAGGAATTGTGCTTCCACTTGCACACTGGATCTTGCCCAGTGCCTGGATTAACTCCACGCTGCTGGAACCAGGGGCAGGATTCAACACCTGCTGATGAACCACAGCCTGGATTTGTAGGGAAAAAGCCCTTCCCACACAACCTAGCTCAGAAAGATGTTCTGCATTTTTTGGTGTATTTATTTATTTTTCTTCTCTTTTATTTTTTTTTTTTTTTCCTTTTCTCCAGACTGTCCAGTGTCTGCGACTGAAGTGGAATTGGGATATATCCAAGTTTGTAGCTTCTGAAACCTTAAAAACCTCAAGAAAACTGGTCCAAAAGACCCCTCTTGACCTCCCTCGCTCTGAACTCTTGCAGAGCATTTCAGACTGAGTAGCAAAACAGCACCAAAGAGAAGGGGCTGAGCCTTTGCAGCATCTCTCCCCAGAACGACTGACCAAAGAGAGAAGGAGAAGCAACATTCCTGGTTGTTCATTGTTGTTGGGGTTCTGTGTCTGTCTGTCTGTCCGTGCGTTTGGTGTTTTATCGCTAATTTTTTATTTTATTTTTTTTCTGGAAACAATCTTAATTCAGGAACGCATTTATGAGACATCTTTGGGTTCGAGTTTTACTTCCCTTAACTGTATTCTTCTTTTTTTTTTTTTTTTTTAAATTCCAAACCTGATTTCTTGTACAGTCATGGCAAAACTGGACCAAGGCTCTCAGCCAAAAGAGGAAAAGAAGGAAAAAAGCCCACCACTATGCCCCCAGCCCCCTGCATGAATTGTTTCAAGTACAGCCTGGATTACAGACTGCCCTCCACACTCTGCCACCTCTCCCTTATTACTCCATGATTTGCTACCGCTCATCCGCTTCCCCCTTTTTGGATTTTTTTTTTATTTTTAAATTTTTTTTTTCATTTTCTGTTCCAGTGTATATGTTGCTTATTTGTTTTATTTATTGAGATATTTTTAACGAGTTAAGAGACTGCAATGTCGCTGTGTATACTGCTTCTCTTGCCAGTAAAAATAAAGATGTCATGCAGCTACCGAGGGTTTGGGATTTATGTTCTTGACTCCACAGCCCCCAGCAGAGGCTGAGACTCTTCCTTGTGCCCCACAATGTTTTGACACTCAGAAATTTGGCTAAAAAACCCTTTTCCAGGGAGTGGGGTGATGGGGTGCCGAGGGTGTGAGCATCACTTGATGATTTGGCTTGGAATGGACCTTAAAACCCAACACCTTCCACTGGACCAAGATCTGGAAATAGGGGGCAAAATTATCCCAAATGACCTTTTCTCCTCATCAAATACGGGAAGAAAAGAAAACCAAAAAAACAAAACTAAACAAAAAAAAAAAAAAAAACAAAACAACAAAAACAAAACTCCCTGCTGTGGTGTGTAGGGCCATTAAAAAATAAATCATGTCATTCCATCCCAACCAGCTTTGGGGGAAAAACATTTTAAGACGCCAAATCACGGCCCTGTCTGTGTGTGCATCAGATGCATTCATTCCCTGATAGCTTCCTGAGCCCCAAAGTCAAGTGTTTATTTTAAAACAAGCCTCGTTGCGTGGAGGAAAATCCATCACATCCATTAGAAGCTCTTACTGAGGAGTAAATGACATCTCAGTCTGGGCTCTGGGTACCAGCAGAGCCAAAAGCACCATTTAAGAAGGTGAATTTAACAGCTGTCAGAGCATGCAGCACATGGAATGACTTCCCCCAGCCCAGAGGAATGCGTGGTTTCACATCAGTTACTGCAATTTGGGGAATCTCTAACCCTGCCCCAGGTTGTCATTTCACCTCAAGAAGTGACGTTTTTTTCAAGCAGAGGTACCAAAATCCAAATCCAGCTTTCCTGAGGGTTTGTCAGGGAGCCTGTGGTGCTGCTCTGCAGTGCCATGAGGTGCTCAGGAGCTGGATTTTCCCAAGGAGCTGTGCCATGTGCCTTCCTTGCTGCTGCAGAGGGTCAGGGCTGCTTCCCCCAGGCTCCAGTGCCGTGGATTTAAGGATCTATCAGGAGAGATCAAAGCCTTCAACCCCTCCCTGCAACTCTAAACAAATATCAATGCTCACAACCACCTTTGGAACCTCTTCCATGAATTCTGGGACTCAGCTGAGGCTCCTGTGGGTGTATGGCATTGAAGAGGTGGACTTGGAGCCTGGAATTAGGGTATTGCATTTGTTTTTAGGCAGAAAATGGAGTAACTGTTCAAATGGTCAGGAGAGAGCCCTGCAGTGGAGTTCAGATGGGTGCATGAAATTCCTGAGGAAAACCAAGGCCATAAAATCCTCAAAAAAAGTTCGGGAGCTGTGAACTCTCTGGGTAACATATTTTTAACAGCAAACGCACCTGACTCCATGGAGAGGGAGGCAGACAATTCCAGCAGCTGCTGGGAAGGCTTTTTGTGTGCTTGGGTTTCTCTGGGCACTCAGGAAACCCAGACCCCAAACTGCAGCTGTGTCCTCATGGATGCATCTAAATTTTCTTTTCCATACACAGGAGTCTTTTCCAAAGGCATTTATAACCCCTAATTCCAAAGGGGATTGAAATTGTCTTTCCCAATCCCACCTGTGATGCCACCACAACACCCTGTGGGAGATTAAGGGATGTCACCAAGGGCAGGGACAGGGTGGCTTGTGCAGAAGAGGATGAAAGCAAGAAATCCCTAAAAGCAGCAGGATCAGATGAGTCCCCAACAATGGGATTTCTCCTCCGTGGCAGCACACACGCCCACGTGGAGCCTGGCTAAATATTGATCCTGGATTTCTTGGTCTCTGTGCACATGAAAGGCTAAAAAAAAAACCCCACAAACCAGTACAAACTATTCCAGCAAACCACAAAGCAAAATATTCACTGGAAAGAAGCCAAGCACTGAGGTGAGGATGTAAAACTCACTGATCTGCGTTTTTTTTTTAAATAATTTTTTACTCAATCCCAGCTCAGCTTAGCACCTCTGACCCCTCCATTTCTAAAAGGGGAGGAAGAAAGGTTTTTGCATTTTCAGCCAAAGTCCACATGAAAAAATAATAACTATTAAAAAAACCCAAACAAATCCAACCCCCAATCCCACCCCTGGGGATGTCTGCTCTCCCCAAGGCCACCCCGTTTCCACACAAAACCGAGGAGTGCTGACAGCAGGGAGGGATGGGGAGAGGGGGGAGCCCTGAGGATTTTTCCCAGCGATCCTTGGAAACTTGGAAGTGCTGGGACCACCCAGGCACCGTTTCTGGGATGGCAAATGCAGCCCCCCCTTGCAGGGTGACAGCAAAGAGAGGTCGGTGTCACCTCAGCACGGAGATCTTGGCTGGGGGAGCTGCATCCCACACAAACCTGGGAGAGCAGGGAGGACCCACGTGCAGCTGCACGCTCAGGACGAGGATAAATCCTCTGCTTCCTGCCCTTGGAAAGTGCAGTGACAAAGGGACCTGGATCAGGCTCGGGCAGAAAGATAAAAACTGAGATCAGGAGCGATGTGAAAGTAACTCATCAGCCCTGGGGGGATTTAAAACCCGCTTGGATGTGGTGCTTGGGGACAGGAATTATTGGTGGGAATGGATGGACTCTGCCCTTAGAGGGCTTGTCCAGCCTGCAGGATTCTGTGATGCTTCAGGCAGACGAAAGCTGCTCCAGCAGCACATGGATGGCTGGGAAATGATGGGAAGCAAAAGGAGAGGTCAGTCCCAGCAGGACACAGCCCCTTCTTTGTCACTGAGACACGTCCTCTTTGCTTTACATTAAAAATCACACATTTATGTCTCATCTTCAAACCTTCCTCCCACGTGCAGCACCAAAGCTGGGCAGAAGTGCTCACCTAAACCACAAAAAGAAGCAAACACCACAGACTGAGGAACTGTGGCTGGAATCCCTGCAAGTGTCCAGGGCCAGGTTGGACTTTGGGGATTGGAGGAACCTGAGATGGTGGAAGATGTTCCCTGTCCATGGCAGGGGGTGGGATGGGGTGATCTTCAACCACCCTGCCAACCCTTCCATTCCATGGTTCCATGATTCCATTGTTGCCAGCATCCTGCCCGTGTTTTAAGGGAATAATTCCAGGTTTTTCAGCTGCACCTCGATGCTCTTTGTGGTCTCGGTGCCATTCCCCTCTCGGTGCCTTTGTAGTCCCAGGATTTGTCTGGAGCTTGGTAAAGAGCACTCAGCCCTTTTATGATTTCCTGTCCTGTTTCGGAGCCCTGCACTGAAAGACTTTAGTTGCCTCCTAAATCTTTTTCCAGAACTCTCCTGTCATTTTAAATATGGGCCAGCATTTTGTTAGCTTCAAGACTTTGAAATAATATCAAAGTAAACCTCAAAGGAAAATAACGCAGTAAAGGGGAAGGTTGGGGCTTAATTCATATTTAAATAAAGACCCTTCACTTCAGCTTGGGTTACTGTGTAAAATGACTGGGAGCAAATGGAGCTTTTAAAGGCCTTATTCCCCCTCAGGGGTCTGTTTTAAAATGATCAGGGAGCCTACCAGGCCCAGGAATGAAATTGCCTTCCCAGGAAAAATTCCCTACCACTGGGAAGAAAAATCCTTGAAGTTCTCCAGAGGCAAGATGGACATTTTTCCTCCCTCCCCTCCCGAGCTGTAACCCAGAGCAATGTTTGGGAATGGTGGGAAGGCAGACAGGATCCCTGTCAAAGCCTTTGGAGAGGGAGACTGAGGAGCTCAGGACTGACTTGC
>WBNQ01065022.1:0-27260 GCA_013401375.1 Spizella passerina | reverse complement strand
ATGTGGATAAATAATTCATATCTAAACAAACTTAGAGATAATATATATATTTATAAATAATATAGAAAAACTTATGTGTAATTACAAATCAGATACAAAAGCATGCAAAATATAAAACAAATATATACTTAGACTTATCAATAATATAATCAATTAATAGAATTTAACCTTCTGTCACTAACAATCCCACAGACCCCTGCCGGCAGGTGCAGTGCCGGGATAAGGAGAGCTGTCACCTGGACAAGGGCGCGCCCTCCTGCCGCCACGACTACCTGGGCACCTGCACAGGCTTCCCATCCCTGCAGTACCACACCTTTGATGGGGCCTCCGTGTCCCCCCGTGGTGGCTGCAGGTACACCCTGGCCAGGTACTGCGGGGCTGACCCCACCCTGGAGCCCTTCACCGTGGAGGAGCAGCGGAGCAAGGATCGATCCAAGAAGCCGTTGGCCAATGTCTTCGTCTACGCCTACAATGTCTCCATCCATGCTGGTGAGGACAATCCCGTCCAGGTGAGTTTTGGATCCATTTGTTGCAAATGGATTAAAATTTCTGGGTGAGCTACACCTTCAAAAAACAAGGAAAAGCATTAAAAAAAAGTGTGAGAGGATAAATCATTGAAATATTGATGTTCACCTTAAAAAATAAGCAGAACAGCCACACCTGTGGAATTTGGGGAATTTTTTCCATTCCAAATCAATTTTCCAGGTAGAATGTGGTTTTTTCCAATCCTGGTCTCCATACAAACAAGATTAGCTCAGAAGATGTAGAAAATTATTCAGATTTGGAGTTTGAGCTTTTCTTGGCGTGAAGTAGGGCAAAAATTCTGATTTATAAGGCAAATTGATTATTCATAAAATCATTTCTCCCTTTGTTTGTATATATGTGCTTTTCGTGGGATTGGGAACCACCTGCTGAGGTTTAATCCTCCTCCTCATTTTCCCACCCCACAAGGTTAACAACAAACCCACCAACCTTCCAGCCATCCTGGAAGAGGGAAAAGTCCAGATTTTCCAAAATGAAGGTCGTACCGTCCTCCAGACAGATTTTGGGCTGCAGGTGACCTATGATGAGGACCAGGATATCATGGTGGCAGTGCCCAGCAGCTATTTTGGGGCCAGCTGTGGCCTCTGTGGCAACTTCAATGAGGATACAGATGATGAAGCCATGGTTCCCAATGGTATTCCTGGTGAAGGTGGTGAGGACTGGGCAGAAAGCTGGAGAGATCCTTCATGCCAGGAAGATTGTGGAGACCCGGACACTGCACAGGGCATGGAGGGGTGTGGTGAGTTCATGTGGGGGTCTGTGAGGATATTGGGGAAGGGAGAAGAGGAACTGTGTGAGAGCTCAGCTGTGGGTATTAGCCCAGAGCAATGGTGGTAGACGTCAACAAAATAAATGTGTCTTTTCACCCCAAAACATCCCACAATCCACCTACCTACCTAATCTGACTGCAGATGTCCATAACACATGGAATTACACCAGCATTTTCCTTGAAGGCCATCCCTGCTTGGTGTCTCAATGACTCCACAACACTTACAGGCATGAACAAAACCAGTGGGGGAGGAATGACCCCAAAATCTACTTGATCTCACTCCTACTGCCCAAAAACCAGGGAATTGTGCTAAGATTTTTCCTAAAGGGTTGTCCCTGTGGGGGGTATCTTGAACTCCAGTTTGATTTAGGTGTCAAGGTACCCAACACCTCCATTACAGGGAAGGCTTGAATTGGTTGGTTCTCCCTAAAATACTTCTAAGCCCTCCTTATTTGACTTCAGGTGTCCACAACACATGGAATTCCACTGGGGCTTTCCTAAGGACCATCCCTGTATGACATCTCACAAACTCTTAAATCCCTTGTAGGCATCAAGGCAACCACCAACCCCAGCACCACCATCTCTGTTTGTTTCCACAACAATCGCTCCTACAAGCTCCACGAGGAATTCTGGGAAGATGGGAGCTGCCAGAAGCGGTGCCGGTGTGAGGGTTCAGGGACAGTGACTTGCAAGCCAGGGGTATGCAGATCCCATGAGAAGTGTGTCACGGTTAATGGCATTGCCAGGTGTACACCCAACAAGCACTACACCTGCATCGGGACGGGTGACCCGCACTACACCACCTTTGACGGGGTGAGGTTTGACTTCCAAGGCTCCTGCATCTACCAGTTTGCTGCTCTCTGCACCCCCAAGCCCACGCTGGTCCCCTTCAATGTCACCGTGGAAAACAACCACCGTGGCAGCCGCGCCGTGTCCTTCACCAAGACCGTCAACCTGGAGGTCTATGGCACCGTCATCAGCATGAGCCAGGAGCACCCACGCAAGGTCAAGGTGAGCAACCCCTCAAGGAATCCCTTTCATCCCCAAATTACCTCATATTCCTCTTTTTTTTCCATTTCCTAATTACCTAATTACCTTCTCCCCCCTGCCAAGTATTCTTTTTCCCCACCAGACTACCCTTTTTAATGCCAAATTCTCAATTCTCCATTTTCTCCCAGATTCTCCATTTTTTTCACCCAAATCCCCCTCCAGTTCTTCAAATCTCCTTTATCTGCCCAAATATGTTTTTTTGACCAAATATCCCTTTTCACCCTTGGACTCCCCCTTTTCTCCCAAATTGCTCTTAATTTTCCCCATTTTCCCTTTTCCCCCCAAAATTCCCCAATTTGCCCTCAAAAATGTTCATTTTTCCTGCAAAATCCCCTTTTCACCAAAAAGTTTCATAGTCTCCGCGAAAATGCCTCTTTGTCTGCAAATTCTCCTCTTTTTCTGATCAAGTACCCTTCTTTTCACTCAAATTCCCCTTCAATCTCTCAAATACTACTTTTTCCCCCAAAATCACCTCTTTCCTCTAAAAATCCTATTTTCTCAATCCTCTTAGTTCCCCCAAATCACCTGTTTTCCCTGAAATTCCATTTTGTCTCCCATGCTTTCCCCTTGTTTCCCAATAACTCCTCCTTTACCCTCTAAATCCAACTTTTTGTTGCAATTTCCCTCTTTTTCTACCAATTTCCTATTTTTCCACAATTTTTACCTTAAATTACATTAAACTTAAAATACATTAAAACCAAACTAAAATATAGAAATAATTCAAATAAAAATACCCAAAAACGTAAATAAGAATAAAAAGCATAAAGATAAAAAATGAAAGCCAGTGAAAAGTCAATAAGAAGAAATAAATCTAAAAAGAGAAAATAGAATTAAAAATATAATATAAATTAAAATTGTAATATAAATAAAAATACAAAACCAAAATAAAATAGAACTATCAAAACTGTGACTTAAAACCTCTTTTCTCCTGTCCCCACTCCTTGTCCCACTCCCCTTCCTGCAGGTGGATGGTGCCTTTGTGTCCCTTCCCTTCACCCACCCCCACTTTTCCGTGTTCTACCGCGGCGTCCATGGCTTTGTCACCACTGACTTCGGTGTCACTGTCACCTTTGACTGGTACAGCTACGCCCGTGTCATCCTCCCCACCACCTACTCTGGTGCTGTCTGTGGCCTCTGTGGCAATGCCAATGGTGACCCCGATGATGACTTCGTCACCCCCGCTGGCCACCGCGCCTCCCATGAGACCCAGCTGGGTGACAGCTGGAAAGTGGGGGACGTCCCCGGGTGCTCAGCCGGTTGTGGCACAGAGTGCCCGGTGTGTGACGCGGTGAAGGTGCAGCCATACCGCGGGGACAAGTACTGTGGGGTGATCGCCCGAGCAGGGGGACCCTTCCAGGAGTGTCACCGTGTCATCAACCCGGAGCCGTTCCTGCAGGACTGTGCTTTCGATGCCTGTCACTACAAGGGACACCGTGACACTGTGTGTCAGGGTGTCTCTGCCTATGTCACTGCATGCCAGAGTCATGGGGTGGTTGTGGAGACATGGAGGACGGCCGAGTTCTGCGGTGAGTATGGGTGGGATGGGGGAAAATGGGAGCCTCCCTTCCCTCTCTCCCCAACCACCCCGTCCCTCCTTCCTTCCTTCTCTGAGGGACTCTCAATCCCTTTGGATATTTCCCTCACTCCCCATTTCCTTGTTTTTTTTCCCCAGCTCTTTCCTGCCCCCCTCACTCCCACTATGAGCTCTGTGGGAGCCCCTGCCAGCCCACCTGCCAAACCCCCTCCGTCTCCACGCCCTGTCCTGCATCTCCTTGCTCCGAGGGCTGTTTCTGCGACACCGGTTATGTCCTCAGCGGCTCCGACTGTGTCCCCCCTTCTGAGTGTGGCTGTGAGTACCTTGGTCACTACTACCAAAAGGATACAGAGTTCTACCCCTCATGCCGGGAACGCTGCCGCTGCGGCGCCAACGGCACAGTGACCTGCCAGGAGGCATTCTGTGGTGCCCACGAGGAGTGCCGGGTTGAAGATGGCGTGCTAGGATGTCACCCCACTGGTTATGGCCGGTTGGTTGTGTCAGGAGATCCCCACTACGTCACCTTTGATGGACGCACCTTCAATATCCCGGGATCCTGCACCTACATCCTGGCACGGGTGTGCGAGCCAGCACAACGATTGGTCAACTTCACAGTGTTGGTGGAGCACGAGGCAGGCAGTCACGGTGACCCAGTGCTGATAAGGAGGGTGGTGGTATCCATCCACGGGTACACCGTCACCATGGAGCGGGGACGGAGGTGGGAGGTGATGGTAAGTTTGGAGACCCCCACAGTGATGTGGTGATGATGAAGAGGGTGGTGGTGTCCATCCGTGGGTACAATATCAATTGTGGCGAGGATCCAGTTATTTCCATGGTGACACCATGATTATAAAGAGGGTGGGTGTTTCCTTCCACAGTCACACTGTCTCTGTTGAGTGACAATTCTAAAGTATCACACGCGTCACCCTATCCCCATTCCAGGTGGACTTGGAGCGCTACACCCTCCCACTGGTGACAGAGGACAAGAACCTCCGCATTGGCCAAGAGGGGAATAACATCATCCTTCACACTGCTGCAGGAATCCGCATCCTCTACAACACAGCCACCTTCCTCCTCATCACTGTCCCAGACATCTACCGTGGCCGGCTCTGCGGCTTGGGCGGCGACTATGATGGGGACCCCAGTGATGACTTCCGGCTGCCCAATGGGGCACTGGTGGAAAACACCCAGGAATTTGTCACCTCCTGGAAGGCTCCAGAGAAGGACCGAGCGTGCAGTGATGGCTGCGATGACGGTGTGTGCAGCAGGTGTGATGTTGCCAAAGAGGCGATGTACGGCAGGAACGGATCCTGTGGGATCATCCGTGACGCGGCAGGGCCATTCCGGGGGTGCCACCCACGCGTTAGCCCTGTGGAGTATTTCACCCACTGCGTCCATGATGTCTGTGCCGCCAGCGGGGACCGCGCCGCCTTGTGCCACGCGCTGCAGGCGTACGCCGCTGCTTGCCAAGCTGCTGGCGCTACAGTCGGGGCATGGAGGACAAAGGAATTCTGCCGTAAGTCAGGAAGAATTTTGCCACTTCAGGTCTTTTTTCCTCAAAAGCTACATTTTCTCCTGGAAAAAAAAAAAAAACAAACTAATACCCCTCAAGTTTTGTAAAAATGGTTTTTCAAAGAATTGCTTCCAGCTGGAGAAATTTTTCCTCATTTTAGAAAATGTTGCCTGAGATTTTGAAAATGTTCCCCTGTGTTTCAAAGAGACCTTCACATTTTGCAAAAATTCCTTTAAGTTTTAGAAAATATTCTCCAGTATTAAAAAAAAAACTTAAAAACTGAAAAAAATCAAATTTCAAAAATGTCTTCTATTTTTGAAAGAATTCGCTGAGATTTTACAAATATTCCCTTCTGTTTAGGAAAAAAAAATCCTCCCTTTATGCAAAAATTCCTTTAAATTTTGGAAGTTCTCACTCAAATTTGATTAAAACTTTTCAGTTGTGAGAAAGGCCTCAAAATCTGAAAAAATTGCTCACCATTTTTAAAAATTAACTAATTTTGAAAATTTCCCCCAGTCTTGAATTTATTTCCTCTAAGTTTGAAAAAGAATGCTTCAGTTTGGAAAAAATATTTTGCAGAAAACCTTCCAATTTTGCTAAAGCCCTTCCAATTCAGGAAAAAAGCCCTAATTTCATGAAGAAAAAACCTCAATTTTTTGAAGAAACTTGCTATTTTGGTAAAATTAAGAACATTTTACTGAAATACTCCAATAGGAGAAATAATGCCATTTTGGAATGATTCCATTAAATAAAAAAAAAAAAGAAAAGAAAAAAAAAGAAAAAACTGAACAAAAAACTCACACCAATTTTGATAAGAAAAACCCCCATTTTTGATGGAAATGCCAAAACTAGGAGAAATACTTGCTTTTTCAAAAAGACGTCATCAAAAAAAAAAAAAAAACGATTTTTTTCAGAAAACCTTCAAAATTGACCAAAACCCTGCACAATTTGGAATTGTCCCAGCAATGGTGTTTTATCTCTTTTTCCCCAGCCCTGTCCTGCCCCCCAAACAGCCACTATGAGCTCTGCACCCGCACCTGTGATCTCACCTGTGCTGCCCTGGTGGGCCCTGCCCGCTGCAGCTGGGGGTGCTTTGAGGGGTGTCAGTGTGACGAGGGGTTCGTCTTCGATGGGGACACCTGCGTGTCACCCGAGCGCTGCGGCTGCCTCCACAGGGGACGCTACCTCAAGGTCAGGTGACAAGGACAGGTGACACCTGAGCCTGGGGACTGGTGGAGTTGGTTTTCTGGGAATCAGGCTGGGGGTTGAGCTGCCCCATCTACAGGGTTTGGGGTGAACAAAAGACAATTAACAGCAAAAAGGACAATTGTTGGGGAAGAAACCCGACAATTGGCAAGGGAGTTGCAGGAAAAATGAATTAACAATCAATGAGAAAAAAGGACAAAAAATCTGTGATTAGGAGGGAAAAAGTTACTATTATGTGGTTGAGCTGCCCAAAGTTCCCCAAATCCACCTGAATTTCTCACTCTCTAGGATTTACCCCTTTGGAATTCAGGAAATTCCCCCAAAATTTGGGAGATTATGCTTAATCTGTGAGATTTCCTATTCCAGGCAGGTGAGGCTGTCACCTTCAACAACTGCTCCAAGGAATGCCATTGTCACCCATCACGGGGACTGGTGTGCCGGGACACACAGTGTCCCCAGGACCAGGTGTGCATCACCCGTGACGGGGCACAGGTGTGTGCCAGGATGGAAGGCCACTGCCGGGTCACGCCTGGAGCCACCATGACCACCTTTGATGGTGCCACCGGGCCCCTGCTGGCCAGTGGCACCTACAAGGTGGCAGCCCTCTGCGATGAGGAGGCGCTGGATTGGTTCAAGGTGGTGGTGGAGGTCAGCGACTGTCGTGACATGAACGTCCCCGCGGCCACGGCTGCCATCGTCTTTGTCCGCGAGGGCGTCGTCAGTGTCAATGGCAACATGGAGGTGTGGGTGAGTGCAGCAGGTAAGGGAGTTTTGGGTGGTTTGGGTCAATCTAGAGAGATCTGGGCAAAAATCTCTCTGGATTTTGCCTGGTAGTGAGCCACTTTGTCTGATGTAGAGCAATTTTGCCCAATAATGAGCCATTTTTGCAAAAAGACAAGAGTGATTTTGCCTCTTGCCTAGATGGAGCCTTTTGCCCAGGAACAAACTGGCTTTCTATAATGTTTTTCATAATTTCCTCTAATTTTCCCAGGTCAATGGCCTCTTCACCCGGCCCCCCACCACCATCTCTGACTCCATCTTTGTGGCATCATCCCCTGAGAATGTCACCATCAGCCACCGCTCTGGGATGTCTGTCACCATCACCCGGGATGGGGAGACAACCATCACCGTCACCTCAGGCCTGGCCTCCCGTCTCTGCGCCCCCTGCGGGAATTTCAATGGAAACCCCAGAGATGACCTGAGGCTTCCAGACGGACGTGATGCCCAGAGTGTCGGAGAAGTGGTGGACATGTGGAAATCCCGGGATTTTGCTGGGTGGTGAGCAATTCCTCAGTAATTTATTTACCCCAAACTCCAAGAAAATTATGTTTTCCCACTCAGAAATTTGGCAATAATGTCAGTGGGGGAGGGGCTGGGCAGATCCTGGAAGGAATTTTCCAGTTTCTTTGGTTTCATCCGCAGCGACTGAGGCAGGATCCTGTGGGAACGATCTGGGTAAGCAACTGCTTTGCCAAAAAATGAGCCATCTTGCATTATAAGGGGCGTCTTTTTGCCCAATAATGAGATATTTTTCCCAACAAGCCACTTTGCATAGTAAATACCATTTTTCCACCAAAATTAGCCACTTTCCGCCAAATCAGGCCATTGCACATAATGCTGACCCACTTTTGCATAAAAAACCCATTATTTGCACATTAATAATCCATTTTGCATAATGCTTCCCCATTTTTGCCAAAACTGACCCATTTCTACCCAAAATTAAGTATTTCTTTCTCTTCCAGCCACATCTCCCAGCAGACCCGTCAGGAAGTTGATGCTCCTATCTATCCCATTTGAGGAACCACCTCAAATTCCCCAAAACTTGGGAAAATTCTGGATTTTGCCTTAAATCCATTTTCTCAAATGGATTAAATCTGTGTAGATCCTAATGCCTTGATGTGCCATCCACACCCTGGAACCTAGAAATATATCACATTCAGGTCAAAAAGATCCAATTCCCAGTGTTTTTCCCCATATAAAAATTATATTGCCAAGGGCTGGTTTTGATACAACAATCAATAAACACTTCTAAAAGCTTCTTTGGGGTGTGAATTTGAGGTTCATTTTCTAAGTTGGAAAACTAGGGTGTGGGGGTGGGTCATCATCCCAGTGGGCAGAGATATTTTACCTCTAAATGTGGGTCAACACAACCTCCAGGTGTGGGGCATTGGGACCCTTGTGTGGGGCATTGTAGTCCCAAAGTATGGGGCATTCTGACACCAAAGTCCAGGACACTGTGACCCCTAAATTTGTCGCACCATGGCCCCCAGGTGTGGCACACCACAACACCAAGTGTGGGGTGTTTGACTGCAAATTGTGGGGCAATTTGACCTTAAAGTGTGTAGCACTGTGACCCTAAGTGTGATATGTTTGGCCCAAAATGTGGTGCAATGTGACTTTAAAGAGTGAGGCAGTATGACCCCAAATTGTGGGAGCAATTTGACCCTAAATCATGTGATATGTCCAAAATGTGGACATAACCATGACCCACAAATCCGTGGCAAAGGGATGCCTAGCCATGGATCATTGTGGCCCCAAAGAGTAAAACACTGTGACACCCAAGTGTGGGGCAATGTGATCCCCAAGCGCGAAGTGTTTTTACCCCAAAATGCAGGGAATTGTTACCCCAAAATGTGGCGCAATATCACCCGTCAAGTGTGAGGTGTCTTGACAGCAGAGTGTGGGACAATGTGACCCAAGAGTGTGTGGCGCTGCAGCCCCTAAGGGTGGGGCCTGTTAACCCATGCATAGGGTACTGTTAGCCCGAACTATGGGGCATTCTGACCCCAAAATGTGTGGTATTTTTCCCCAAATTTTGAGACACTGTAGCCTTTAAGAGTATGACATTGTGACCTCCAAGTGAGGGGCCTTGCAACCCCAAAGAGTGGGGCAATGTGATCCCAAAATGTGGGATGATGTGACAAAAAATGGGGGGCGCTGTTACCCATAAATGTGGGGCCCTGTGACCCCTTTGTGAGGGACACCTTAACCCCAAAGTGTAGGATGTGATGACCTTTAAGCGTGGTGCATTTTGGTCCTCAACTTTGGGATGTTTTGATCAGAAAATGGAGGACAGTGTGACCCTAAATTTTGGGACAATGAGACCAAAAAGTATGGGGCAATATGATCCCCAAATTTGAGATGTTGTGACCCCAAATTTCAGGGCATTGTGACCCCAGTGTCTGGGGCACTGTGCTCCACACTGAGCCCCTCCCTCCCTAGTATCCCCCATCCATGCTGAATTGCCCCTCTCTCCCTTCCGACCTCTTCTTTCTGTTTCTGCCCCATTCCCACTTGGATTTTTGACCACCCAAACTGTGGGGTGGGGACTTGCAATTCCTTGTCTTTTACCTCCATGGGAGCAGGATATCCTGTGTCTCTCACCCTGCCTTGGGAAGTCCCCAAATCTCTGAATTATTGCCTCAAAAATAACAACAAAACCTTGGCAGCGGAATGCAAAATTCCCAGAAATACGGGAGGATCTGGCAGAATTCCCAGGTATTTTCGCAACAGTTTGGAGACAGCAAGAAGCCCTTGGAATTCTTCTGAAATAAAAGCTCCAAAAATCAGCACAAAGGTTTCTAATCTTTCCTTTTTTTTTTTTTTTTTTGCCATTTCCCCCCCTCAAATTCTGGCTTTTTTGGGGTAATGGATGCATTTTTGTGGGAAAAGTTGGTATGCAGCTAATTTTCAAGGAGCGTGTCGCGTGACTGGGGCTTGTCTGGGGTGTGGGTGCCTCAGTGTGGTAGGAGGGGTTTGATTCTTTTGGTGTGAGAATGGGAGAAGGTGTTGGGTCCAGGAGGAATTAGGAGAGAGTTTGGGAATGAGGAGTTGGTGTGCTCCAGGTTTGTGTGGGGGTCTTGGGGTCCCCCAGGCTGGGGGAGGAGGTTAAGGTGAGGGGCCAGCAGTTCTTCTGGGTGCTGGAAGCCCTGGGAGACAAAACTCAGCTGGCACATTTCAAACAATATGTTGCTCAAATATTCCCACATTCAATCAATATTCAACCATTATTTTCACAGTTGTGTTTTTTTAATTTGATTTTTGTATGATACAATAACTTTAAAAGGGTTTTTTAATTGCCTTTTGAGTCAAGAATGAACATAGTCACATTTTGCAATGAGAGTTCTTGTCACCTTCACCATGATCTCAACAGGTGAAAAGAATTTTTATTTTAGAAACATGCTAGTGGTCTGTCTTTTCTTCTTTATTTTTTCTTTTTTTGGTCTTAATTTTTTTCAACTATTAAAAGATTTTCAGTCACCTATTTATGGTCTGTTTTGAGCCCTGGAACACCTAGAGTGTGGAGGATGTCTCAGAAGCCTTTTTAGGTTGTTGTGTTGAAAAGATCAATTGCAATATATCAAAGATTGATCAATATTTGTCTTTTCCTCAGAGACAAATGCATTTAACTTTTCTGGGTGTTTTAATGGACAAAAACTTCACTGACATACAGGTGTTGATGGTAACCCTTAAATCATCCTTATTTGCTAATTTACTCTGTTTCAAGTATTTTTATAGCACAATCACAATAGATGCCCAAGTCTCATGGAGAATAAAAGCTGTTGCTTTAAAAGCATTAGGGAATAAACTGCAATCTTTATTTAGAAATTAAAAAAAGAGAAGATTCCCTTAAAATAAGACCAGACAGAGCGTACACATTCCATGTGGTGTTTTGCCACCTGTTCAAGCCAAATATCCTGCAGTGGTTTTCCAGGAGAAACAGCTCTCTAACTCAAAAGTACAGCCAATTGTTTCTACATCAAACACAAAATGCAGTTAGTTTCTGGCTCAGCCTGAGAAAATGGCTCCAATTAAAACAAACAAACAAGTCTCTCTTTGTTTTGTTGTTTTTATTTACTTTTCTTTTGCCTGCAAGCGCTGGGATTTTCTTTTTTTTTTTTGAAGATCATGCACTAGCTTTGGCTGCAAGGCCACAATTTAATTTACTCCTTAGTTGCAGCCCAATCATTCAAACTTTCAGTAAATTAAAAATGCCACCTTAAGCTTCCACTGAAAACCTTGTGGGAAAGTGGAAGTACAATTTTGATAACAAAGCACAGAGATACAAAGAAAAAGATGTGAATATCACTTTTTTCTTCACATAGGACCTAAAATGTCATCAACCTTTCTGTCTGCCTACTTGTCAGACAAACTTAATTTAGAGAAAAAAGATATAATAGGTTGCTGCAAATCAGTATTACCTTCTCTCCCTGTATTTGTCAGCAGATCTATCCACAGATCTGTCAGCCACGGACTGGAGGCGACAGCAATGGGAGCATGCAGGAGATGGCACATGGAATCACAGAGCCATGGAATGGTTTGGGTTGGAAGGCACCTTGAAGCCCATCCAGTCCCACCCCTGCCATGGACAGGGACGCATTCCACTATCCCAGGCTGCTCCAAGCCCTGCCCACCCTGGCCTTGGACACTTCCAAGGATGGGGCAGACACTCAATCTACCCTCATTTTTGGACTCCCAGTGAGTCCCAGGCTGGTGTTTTGCTCTGGGATACATGATTCTTGGCTAGGGCCTCAATTTTTCAACAATCTTTTTTATTTGATGGTTCCACACACCCTCCCTGTGCCAGGGGAGGGCAGAGTTCCAGCAGAAGCAGAGCACCTCCAGCTCGTACCCCTGTGCCATGCCACAACATCTGTGCTCTGCTTTCAGAGTATTTCCACAAGCAAAACCTATGAAGGTTACTTCTGAACCACAGAGAATTTCTTTTCCCCTCAGTGGAGAGCTTTCCCCTTAAACTAAGCAGACAACTTCCCTTTTGGAATTGAAAGGGTACAGGAGCAAGCCTAGCTTCTGTCTCAGAGACTGGGTCATCTCTACAGTCATTTTCTGCCTACAAATTCTACAGTAAAAATGTCAAAGATATTTTCTTTCTGCAAAATAAGCCTATGTGTTTAGCTATGTAAAATCTTCATAAAATTCCTATCCATGAAAGTGGATGCAGTTAAGAAGGTTACATGATATTGTTCATTATATTGATCCAGCTATGGAAAAGAGAAGCAGGTGTAAAAACGTGGCTGAGCCAGATGGAAAAAGACAAGGCCAGAGCATAGAAAAAGGAGGAAACTATGGCACTGCCCCATATATCAATCTGATTTGGCACTGCTAAGTCCCAACCCCATCAGAGCTGAGACAATACTCTGGTAGTGGTGCCTTACCCAGTCCTAATATTGCAAATAACAAGAATTGAGAGCAGGCTTTTATGCCAGCTGAGACAGAAACAGGGAAAGGTTTTACTCCAGTGAAACTGTGATGGAAGTGTGTTCTGTGTGAGTAAACTGCGATCACTTGCCAACAACACCTGCTTTCCACAACTGCATCCTCCCTGCTGTCTGCCAGCAAACCCTCTCCTTCTGCCTCTGCCTCCAGCCATGGCACGACAGAGAGCTGGCAAGGCAGTGAGTAAGGCTGAAGTTATAATCCTATTGTGTTTTACAAAGTCTCACACAGTTTTGGGCAGCTCTTTCAGGCTCTTTGTTGAAGTTGTTCAATAATGTCCTCAGACAGCAGAGCTAGGAATTATAGATCCAGCACCAATTGCAGGCAATGCAATCAATGCAGAAAAAGCTCAACGAGTGCCTCGCTGGTAAAGCAGGACAGGAGCTGGAGTGCACACGAGCTGTGCAAGGAGGGAGCTATGCCTCTTAATTAAAAAAAAAACAAAAACAACAAAACACACCCAAAAATTTCCTTTTCCATTGATGAACTGTGTGAAGGAGGATGGAAACGAGACATGGAAAACAGAGGATGAAAGGTGTGGAGAACGGCTGGAACAAAAGGGCAAAGCACCAGGAGAGCTCGTCACAGGCCCCTGAAAATGAGCTTCAGCTTCTCCAGCCCTGAATGCAGTGAAGAAGGGAGGGGCAAGAGAAGTGGGAATATCTCTCAAAACAAGAATAAGCCATATTTTTAGCCTGCCTTTCACTGCAGGGAATATGTCCCCTGCAGCTTCTAAATCAACATTCTGATGTCCTGTCACTGAAACCCCTCTGGGTGTGTTTTGTGCACAGCAGCACCTTGCAGCTCTGCTGTCACCAAGGCCACAGGGACCCCTCTGGGGCTCAGTTAAATGCCCAGTTTCTAAAGGTGCTCTGTTGTGTTTTGGCTGCAGCAAGAAGGTGTTTAGAGATATCACAGGCTGTATCCCTCTGTAAGGNTACAAAGTCTCACACAGTTTTGGGCAGCTCTTTCAGGCTCTTTGTTGAAGTTGTTCAATAATGTCCTCAGACAGCAGAGCTAGGAATTATAGATCCAGCACCAATTGCAGGCAATGCAATCAATGCAGAAAAAGCTCAACGAGTGCCTCGCTGGTAAAGCAGGACAGGAGCTGGAGTGCACACGAGCTGTGCAAGGAGGGAGCTATGCCTCTTAATTAAAAAAAAAACAAAAACAACAAAACACACCCAAAAATTTCCTTTTCCATTGATGAACTGTGTGAAGGAGGATGGAAACGAGACATGGAAAACAGAGGATGAAAGGTGTGGAGAACGGCTGGAACAAAAGGGCAAAGCACCAGGAGAGCTCGTCACAGGCCCCTGAAAATGAGCTTCAGCTTCTCCAGCCCTGAATGCAGTGAAGAAGGGAGGGGCAAGAGAAGTGGGAATATCTCTCAAAACAAGAATAAGCCATATTTTTAGCCTGCCTTTCACTGCAGGGAATATGTCCCCTGCAGCTTCTAAATCAACATTCTGATGTCCTGTCACTGAAACCCCTCTGGGTGTGTTTTGTGCACAGCAGCACCTTGCAGCTCTGCTGTCACCAAGGCCACAGGGACCCCTCTGGGGCTCAGTTAAATGCCCAGTTTCTAAAGGTGCTCTGTTGTGTTTTGGCTGCAGCAAGAAGGTGTTTAGAGATATCACAGGCTGTATCCCTCTGTAAGGGTCTGGGGAATAAGGTAAAAATCCCTGATAATTTGTAAATACGTTCCTTTGCCAGGCACAGTAGTGCTTCTTCTGCACTTCCCCTTTTTCCTGAGAGGGCAGGAGTTATGGACCACCAAGAGAAGAAAGCAATATAAACTTATTTTCCTACCAATAGATTCTGAACCACACTTGGAGTAATTTTGGCAGTCCTGGATCCATAGCAACTCATACAGGACTTGATTCAGTCACAAATTCAAAACCTGTGGAGATAAACCTTAAATTTGGGAGTGTTGGGATAGGATCTTGCAGCAATAACCTCATCTGTCTCTCTCTCCTCCCACAGTACAGATGAATAAATGTGTACACATACTTCTTATTTGCTTGTTTACAATTTCTTTACTATTTCTCAGGGCACTGAGCTATGCTTCACCCATTTATTGGGGATCAAAGGGAAGTGGAAGAAGGAATTGTGCTTCTGTGGACCAGTCTACACATTTTACTGCTTCTTCAAGATAAAGGAAACAAGGATCTGCCTGTCTGCCCGATGCAGAGTGTGATTCACACACCTATTACAACAGAAACACAAAAGCCATGTAGTTGTAAAGCCAATATAATTAAAACTTAGTATAATTAAAACAATTGGCTGATGACAGACATTACAGCCCTGCACAGCTATTCTCAAAGGAGAATTTNGAGCTTCAGCTTCTCCAGCCCTGAATGCAGTGAAGAAGGGAGGGGCAAGAGAAGTGGGAATATCTCTCAAAACAAGAATAAGCCATATTTTTAGCCTGCCTTTCACTGCAGGGAATATGTCCCCTGCAGCTTCTAAATCAACATTCTGATGTCCTGTCACTGAAACCCCTCTGGGTGTGTTTTGTGCACAGCAGCACCTTGCAGCTGAGCAAGGGCCTGGAGCATCTGGGTGCCCAGGAGAGGCTGAGGGAGCTGGGGCTGCTCAGCCTGGAGAGGAGCCCCAGCTGACNATCTGTCTCTCTCTCCTCCCACAGTACAGATGAATAAATGTGTACACATACTTCTTATTTGCTTGTTTACAATTTCTTTACTATTTCTCAGGGCACTGAGCTATGCTTCACCCATTTATTGGGGATCAAAGGGAAGTGGAAGAAGGAATTGTGCTTCTGTGGACCAGTCTACACATTTTACTGCTTCTTCAAGATAAAGGAAACAAGGATCTGCCTGTCTGCCCGATGCAGAGTGTGATTCACACACCTATTACAACAGAAACACAAAAGCCATGTAGTTGTAAAGCCAATATAATTAAAACTTAGTATAATTAAAACAATTGGCTGATGACAGACATTACAGCCCTGCACAGCTATTCTCAAAGGAGAATTTGTTAAAAGGTACCTTTTTGGCAGAGCAAACAAACACAGTTAAAAGGTACCTTTTTGGCAGAGCAACCCTGCTCAGTAGATTTAATTAAAGCCCACAGAGATTATTATGTCATATGAATCAGAAACTTTTGCAGAAGCTTTAATAAGCAAAGTAACAAACTTTGTGTTATGGTCTCCAGCCACCTTTTGCTGCCCAAACAGCAGACTGTGATGGCTGTATAGGGAAATAAATGAGCTTATGGACATATAAGACTTTCTTCATATCTGAAAATGATTAAAAAATGTCTTAGTATGACTGAGAGAGAAATTTACAAAAAAACAAGTGCTTAATTCTCCCAGAAAGGGCACAGTTAATGAAAACAGAGAGGTAAAGTTTTCAGAAAAGGGTCAAGAGAATGCTTGCCTTTTTTTTAATCCAGAAAGAGTGATATTTGTGGTAAAGCCACATGGCAAATTATATTCATATTTTATCCTACCATTTGAGATTAGAAGTGCCATGAAAGGACAAGTCAATGCAAAACTACAGGTGACCCTGCTGCTGACAGCCTCAGAAGATGCAGAAAATGAATCACTGCCCTGTACGTCCCTGCAGAAATGCTTCAGGCCTTCCTTGGTGCTTAATGCCTTTCTGGCCTGCTAAAAATAAATCAGCATTAATTCTGTTAAGGAAAAAATGCCTTTTTTTGGGGAGTTAAACAAGGAGTCCCACTTCAGGCAGTGGGGAAAAGAGGAGAAGCCACCCAAAGAACAGCCACTGACTTCCTCAGTGAAGCCATGTGGTCCAACAAACCACAGCAGCAAACACACACTGATAGAGGAAAATGTATGCAGCACCAGTGATCAACAGATATAGGTTTCACTCTTTACACAAGAAGAGTTAAGCGGCAAAAAAATCACAGCAAGGGGGCAGTTCAATAAGAGTCCATTACAGCTCAGTAGAATACTCAAATGATTCTCCCACTGAAGAATCCTTCTAGCATGATTATAAACCCCAAAGCCTTTCTGAAGGGTAGATCGGGTGCTTCAGGGGGAAACCAAGTCACAAGCCAGGCAGGGATGAAAGGGCTGCTCTGGTGTCCCTCTTCCCACCACATGCCCAGGAGCACCTGCCTCAGGGCTAGCAGAAGAGCAGTGTCCCTGGTGCAGGACAAAAGGAATTTTTCTCACACATTCAAGGGCTCTGAAATACCAGATGTGCTCCAGGGGCTCTGATTTTTATGGCACACACCTGTTGGAATGATAGCAAGCTCCAGCCCAGACACTGTGACTCAGATGCCAATGGCTCGCTCCTATTGCAGGTGGTGCAGCCTTGTTAAGCGTGGGAATGCAAGGGGGAAAGGGGCCAGGAATTGCTGTGGTGTGGTGAGAAAGTGGGCTGGATCAGCCTCTGGGACTTTGCAGAGGATGGCTCATGTCATAGAGAAATAATCAAAAGAGGAGCAACCTAAGCCAAAACACCTCATATTTACCCTAAGCTAGAGTCAAAGCACAGCTCCCATGGCTCAGAACAACTGGGTTGAGTCTGTGGCCATGTCTGAACACGCTGATGAATACCCCATCTCTTCAGAGGAGCAAACCACATATTTCTTTAAACTGCTCTTTTGACCCTGCAAAGGGAAATGGCCATGTTTTTAACACGTGCATCATGAAAGTCAAACCATTGTCTTCCTATGTGTACCATTTTTCTCTCTTTGAAATATCTGCAATTTTCATCGTGACTTGGACCAAGAACCTCAGAGTACCACTGGACCATGACCCTTAGGCAGCTGGTAAAATCCAGAGCCAGGGCAAATCCAGCATCAAACACATTTCAAAGCCACCTAACCACACAGATTTAACTAAAACATGTGTACAGAATCTGCTAATCTTTCACTTGCTAATCTGCTAAGCTTTCCCTTAGCTGGCACATGCTAAAAGGAGCAGCTGTGATCCTGTGTAGTCTTTGTGACACAGGTTATATGCTGGTGATGTTGTATTAAACATCACATTAAAGAAGAAGGAAGGAAAGGAAGATAAAAGAACTTTATGCATAAGATTAAGCAACTGGGATCTCTAAAACTCCCTTTGTAGAGCAGGGCTAATGGGATTGTTCTCTGTGAAAGCAGGAGGCAGTGCAGGCTGAGCTGTCAGGCCCAGCGAGCATCTGGGGCAGCTTGGCGCCAGGGTTCAAGTCACGCAGCCTGTGCTTCCACACACCAGTTCTGCTGGGTATCTGCTTGTTACAGACACAAGCTCAGTGTTTCCCTGACAGTCTGGGGGAATGACTCATATCACAACCTGAGTGCTAGAGGCACAAATCCCACAGACTGGCCATGGGGCAAAAAAACCTGTGAAGGGCAACTTTTATCCAAAGCCCTGGTGGTCAGGAGGCTGAGAAGGACATGAGCACTGTGGATGCAATTGAAGACCTCTTTTCATGCAGGACATAAATAATTTAAGCATATAAATCAGAGTGATGGATGGTTGAAAAATACCTGGAAATAGGTGTCTTAGTGCTGCAGTGGAAAGGCCCCTCAAACAATTTTTATAAGGAACCTCATGGATATAGTTGGCTATGACATTTTTCATATTTTGTTGTGCAATTCTCCTAAACTTGGTATGAATATGTTTATTGCTCTCACCCTCTCATCATTCAAGACTAATATTGAAAATTTTATCTGCATTGAATCTTTCTCCCTGCTAAAGCAGTTTGCTATGTAAATATTGCCTTCAGCTGCAGAAATCAAAACCTGTCCTGAGCAGGGCTGAGTTGTCCCCACCTTGTGCAGGTATAACTGTACCTGCCACCAGCCAAGGTCCCCAGGTGAGACATCTGCTAGAAGACTGAAAAAAAAGGACAATGTTTTCTTTATCCCTGGGATATCTGAAGCATCCATTGACAAGAGAAATTAAAAAGTTTGCGAAATTCAATATGGAGAAGGACTGGCCTACACAGTTGTTATGGGTTGAGATGTTGAAACTCTTGGAGAAATTGAATAAAAATTATATTTTCAAAACTCGACATTCATTATTATACTTAGCAAGCCTAAGTTCCTTGACTCCCAAGCCTGATGCCCCCCTTTGTATCTGTAATGAGTGTACAAGGAAAGCAGAGACTTTGTAATTTTCAGAATTAAAGAGAACCACTAATTACATAATTTATTGAAAGCCATCTAATAAATATACTGCTCTGATGTTTTCTGCATCATGTCTGTAATTATAAATAAATAGCAGATTTCATATGTCCTTCTTAGAATAGCAAAAATGGCTAAATACTGAACAAGCAATGTTTTCCATTCAAATCCTAGAGCTTCTACAGTTTTGCCATGTGTGGTGGATTTTACTTATATAGGAAATATTATTTTTTTAAGTGTTGTTTATTTTTACCATAAAAAATGTGTGGGAATATGTGGTCTCAATAAAAAAAAATCAACAAGGAAAATGTGTAGTCAGAAACATGGGGTTTTTTCCCCTTATTGACACAAGTACTATTTTATTTATTATACAGTTGTTTCAAGAGGGGAAAAATTTCCAATTTAGGAGCAAAACAGGGCAACCTGTCTTTAACTGATCAAGTATACATTCAAAATAATAACTAACTGCAAATGTTTCCAGGAATTTAACAGCTCTGAAACTAAAGCTGCGGTGAACATGGGTTTGGGATTTTATTTTTTTTTACAGATTTAGGTGCTGCTCCCCAGCAGTTTCCAAACAAACAAACTGACCTAAATCACCTACTCAGAACACAGGATTTCAAAACTGCAAAGCAATCTCCCACAACATGGAGAGACCTGACCTGGGAAGTTGTCCGGGCTCCAGGGGCAGGTGGGGAAGCTCTGCTGGGAGCCCAGAGAAGAAGGAGCCAAGGGGAGGCAAAAATTGCAGATCTCTATGATGGGAAGGATATCTGTGATTCCTGGAAAAACTATTGCACAGAGCAGGTACTTCTGAAGTTTAATTTTGTGTTAAATTGAGGACATTTGATCTTCCAGGAATAGCACAGGGCACATAGTTAACCTTTCCTACTCAATTGCTGGGAAAAAAAGCCTCCATATCTGTAGCAAAATACAAATACTTTCATAAAAACACAAGCAGGTGAATGACATTTAATTCCCACACTTTAATTCAAAATGTGGGAAATATCTCATGCAAAACTTGGAAGTGAACACGACCTTTACCTTCAAAGCAGATGTTATCCCAACTTTTTTCTTAAAGTTTGCTTAGAAGTGTCTGGAGCCCGTTGTGTGCAAGAATCCATTGGATTTAAAGACAGAGCAAGTCTCCCATGCTGTATTACCCCAAATTTTGTGCTGATCTGTCAAGCAAGCACCCACAGTTTTTGTGGGAAAGGGTGCTCAGCTTGATGCAGTCCCAGTGTCTGTTTGGCTGTAGGAACACACTGGGAGCTCAAAGACCCATCAGTATGTGCAGTCATGGCAACTGAGAAATTTGGTGCATTCAGAGCAGCAAAATAACCATATCAACATTTCCCCTGCCTTTGAAAAATGTGTTTTAAAGGTCAGCAGGCCAAAAAAGAATACTTTAGAATATGTTTAGCTGGGAAACTTATGCAAATTGTGTGTGGTAATTCATAGCTGAAACCTCTAAATGTCTGAAACCTCCCTGTAACGACTCCCTTAGCAGGTACAATTCATGTCCTTTGTGCATGTGCAAGATGGGAAAGTGTCAACTTTTGCTTTGTGTCTCATTTAACCACCATATATCTACACATTTCCATGCAGAATAACTTTAGCCCTGAGGTTCTGGAAGCTCAGAGTGAAATTTAGACTGAATATACACCTATAAAAATTGTAACATAGAAGTGCAAGGCCAAAAGACAGAAATTAATAAATTAAGAGCATATGTCACTGAATTAAGTTGCCGCAGATGTTGCAAGGAAAGAAGGAAAGGGGAAAAATAGAAAAACCTTGACTAACCAAACAAACACCCTCCAAGAAAAGGAACAAACCAAACCAAAACAAACAAAAAAACACCAAAACAAAACGAAAAAACCAAAAAACCAAAACAAGAGGGAGATGGAGAGAGGAAGAAATAGTGGCACTTCCAGTTTTCCATCTTCACAAGTGCTCCTGATGTGTGAGATATATTCCATGTTTAGAAGGGAAGAGAAAATAAAACAAGACAGGTGAAGCACAGAGACAAAAAAATTTTCAAACTATGTTTTCTAACAAGAGTGTTCAGGACCTGACCTTATTTCTACAAGTTAATATTAGGAGTAAGTAGAACTTAAAAAATATCCCCCATCTCCTTTGAGATTTTGAGCCTGTCAAGAGCATAAAATGCAAAAAAATGCATTTTCCAAATGAGGTGACACTGTGCCATGTGACAAAATAACTTAACGTGATGGAGAAAATAATAAAAAAGAAATTATAGAAGGCAACTCTATTAAAATTTAAAGAAAAAAAGTACAATTTTAAGCTAGCTATTCGAAATGACATCACACAGAAATGATACCAAATGTTTGGCCAAGGTGGAAGCATTGGCTCTGGTGTCTCCCAACAAATCTCCAGTCCTGACTTTGTTTTGATGTGAAAAATCAGCTCTGGAAGAAATTTGGTTTGAGAGTCTGTTTGGGAAGAATGGGAATATTTTTGATCAGTCTGTCTCGATGGCATCACACTCAAGATGAGGAGGAGCAAGGTCAGGGAGGAGAATGTGTCAAGAGGCAGAGCAGTGACCCGGGCAGGCATGCGTGGTTACTGCAGCAGTGTGTGCTGTGTCTGCATGGCCAGAAATGTGGAGACCAGAATTCACCGAAATCAGAACACTCAGAGCAGAATGGGACACATCTGGTAGATGAGGAAAATGCAGCTGCTTTTGGAAGGAATAGGTGCAAAATGCTTAAAAAGCTGAAAGGCCATTGTGGCACTCTGGTGAGTTTGTGATGAATGAGTTCTTGTTGCAGACTCACCTCCCTAAATCCTTGGTCCTCTTACTTCCTAAAATGGGATCCTTTGTCTCCAGATTCCATTTGTTATTTTTGCAATAATGTTATTTGTGTTGGAGAAATGTTTCTGTGGAAAACCCGCAGATCATCTCCACTGGTGTCACAAAGTGACGGGGATTTGGCTTCCCTGGCAATGACTCCAAACCCCAGCAGTGTCCCATAGTGATGGGACCTGGCAGTTCTCTGGGCTTGGGACTGGAGACTGATATGGGGATGTTATATAAAGTAATCTCAGGATTGCTGGAAAGCCTGTCGCTGTCTCCACAGATAGAGATGACAAGCAGGATTCTCTCCTTGGGTCTCGTCAGTTTAAATCCTTGATTGCAGCAGCTTTCAGAAGGATAAGTTTTGACTATGTAGCTGAAAAGGAGGGAGATTTCTAGGACAAATCACTTATTCAACTAGCAAAAAGGCTGAGAAGATGCATTTGTGCCAATTTCAAGCAATTTATATTTAATAAAGACTTGTGGCTGGTTTCGGTCTCAGTTTTAAGCAGCTGTGTTCAACTTAATTTGTCTTCGTTTCAAAGCATCTGTTTTAGAGTGCACTCCCTGAATTGCCAAGCCACAATTCTCAGCCAGAAATGAGAAATAAAACAATATAATTACAGCCTCATCTGAATGAGTCCAAGGAAAATTAATCTATTGGCATAAGTTACTTTCATTTGAACAGCAAACTGTCGATACAGCACACTCTGTAGAAATGCATAATGTGTCAATATCCACTTTTCTTCAAAAAAGAGAATTTATCTTCACTTGGTGTGAATTTATCACACCAAGCATGGTAACTGACTGATTTATGCTCTGGCATTGAATCCTATTCTATTCTAATTCCACATAACAAGTAAAGGAATAAAACTGATTAATCAAGTGCTGGATTAAAATAAGTATCTCTGTGGGTATTATAAATCTGCCATTTATTGCAGTACATGGCTCTTTTATTCCAAGCTGGCTCTTATATTCTGTGTTTGAACCTTTTTGTCCATAGAGAAATTTTTGCAAACATTAACACTAGCAATGAGTTAGTCCCAAGGGCCACAAGTTCATGTTTTCTGAGAAGGGCCCTGAAGGGCCATACCAGAGATGACCTTGCACTGATGCCCCTCAAGCTCAAAACCAACTTTAGGGATTTTATTGCATTCTGATGGCCAAGGGGCTGCATTGTCAGACATATTAATATGAATTTTGTGGTGAAGTTTGATGAATTTAACATCGTTTAGTGCTTCTCATTGGAGAAATGAGATGATGGCGCACTGCATCACTTCAAAGCCATTATGTCAAGAAGTTCTCTGTGTCAATACTGTTCTGCATCCATTTCCTTCATGTGAAATGATAATTTAAACACTTTGAGGGCTCACCTTTTCCCCTACAGGGTTTGTCTGCTCATGTCATTTCATTCAGTAATGAGGACTAATTGTACACGGTGCCATGCTGCACTGGAAAAAAATGAAGGCTCAATCCAGGGAGTGATGCCCAGAGCAGAGGCATCTGAGCCTTACATCTCTAGCACATGGAAAAACAGGAGCTGTCAAGTTGCTCCCTCCATGTATCTTTCTACTGCTTGCCCAAATGAACTGTTTAACTTTTAACAGGGCAGCATCTGCAGGTGTATTTCTGCTTACACACACAGAGATGACTGATGACTTCAGGTATTCGAGCATTTATGAAATAAAAACCCCCTAGCTAAGAAAATCCAGTGGATTGTTTTTTTATTTTTTTTTCATTTTTGATTTTTGTTTTGTTTTTTGCTTTTTTCCCTTTTTTCTCTTTTTTTCTTTTTTTTTTTTTCCCAGAAATATAGGATTCTGACTATATCATTGAGCCCTTACTGTCTACATTCATGGTCTGCAAAGGCACGGTATGTGTGTTGTGGCACATGAAGAGGAGGAGGAGCTGCAGAACAGCCTGTGGGACATATGAGGGGGTTGTTTGGGCTAATTTGGCCAGAATTCAGCACAAACTCCCCTGTAAAGTTAATGCTTCAGTTCATGGCTGCATGCATAGTGGATCTTTACATCTGACTGGAGCTTTGGGAACGCTAAAGGCAGAACAGAACAAGAACTGAGAACTATCACAACCACCATGATGCAAGAAACCNCACGGGCGGCCGAAGTGCCCTGCGGGAGCAGAGAGCCAAGGGCACGGGGCAGGACGGGCGGTGCGGGCCCTGAGGGAAGCAGAGAGCTCGCCCACCTGCTCCCCGAGGGCACGGCCCCGCAGGCTGCGGGGTCTTCTGCCCCGGTGCCCGCCTGCCCCGGCGGACAAAATGCCGCCCCCTCTCCCCCCACCTCGTCCCCAGGGCGGGTGGTCAAACCGAGGGTGGCCAGACCCCGCTCCGGGGCTAGCGCGGACACTGGGCTGCAAACGCCTTTCCGGCGCCTGCGGGATGCTGGGAAAGGGATTTCTCTATTCCTCTCATTTTTCTTTTTTTCTTTTTTTTTTTTTCCCAGAAATATAGGATTCTGACTATATCATTGAGCCCTTACTGTCTACATTCATGGTCTGCAAAGGCACGGTATGTGTGTTGTGGCACATGAAGAGGAGGAGGAGCTGCAGAACAGCCTGTGGGACATATGAGGGGGTTGTTTGGGCTAATTTGGCCAGAATTCAGCACAAACTCCCCTGTAAAGTTAATGCTTCAGTTCATGGCTGCATGCATAGTGGATCTTTACATCTGACTGGAGCTTTGGGAACGCTAAAGGCAGAACAGAACAAGAACTGAGAACTATCACAACCACCATGATGCAAGAAACCTGACCACATCTCTAATAGAGGGATTTTTCCCTCTCCTCAAAATCAATGTTGCTTGGCATGCAATACTATGTTGTGGGCATTAATTTGCCACTGATTTATATGGAAATCCAATAAAACTATGAAAGAAAGTCCTTTAAGACCAAATTGTGAACAGCTGAAAATGAAATTACGGGGAAGGGAAAGAAGGGAAGGCAAAAGCTTTGTTAGGAAGAATTTTTTTTTTCTGTTTTCTGAGCTTTGGTGCAGGTGGAGGAGACTCTGAAGCTGGCATCAGTGGTGCCACTAGGTCGCTGTGACACCAGCAGCAGAATGGGGATGCACTGAAGCTGGTCACAGCATCCTCTGCACCCAGAGGAGCTGGCAGTCCCTCCACTGCCCTTTCCTGAACAGTGTGTGGCTGTTCCTCCCCTCTGGGCTCACTGAACGTGCTCAGCCCTCTCCACCAACACCCTGTGGCAGCCAGAACATCCTCATAACACTTTTCCTCTGCTCTGACTGGGCTCACCTAAGCCTCCATCAACAATTATTGTGCATAAAAATGTAAAGGGTGATTTTCCATGACAGCCTGAACTCATGACTTTGGATTTTGTCTTCTGCCAGCTCCTTTTGCCAGTAAAACTGGGTTAGTGAAGTACCTCTTTGAGGAAGGGCAACAGGCAAGAGTTTAGAGCGACTTCTGAACTGCTTTTAGACAGCTCTGAGCATCAGCCTGGTCTGATAACTTGATCCTCATTGCTACCATAGTCTCAATGAACACTTCAGAGACTAGATTTTCACTAAGAATGGTGTTTCACATGAAAATAAAGCTTTGCCATTTATTTGGTTCCTCTTTATAGAGTTTGCTCTTTGTATTTTCTTGAAGAATTCATCGTCAGGATTGGGGACACTCAGTTTTTCAGTGTCATTTTCTGAAGCAGAAAACAGTATTTTTTTTTTCTTGTCAACATCTTGAATTGACAGGGACAGATTTCACCGCCTATTAAAGGTATTCCTTTGGACACAGCTACTCCCTTCACCCCAACAGGAGTGAAAATTAAAACCAAAATGAGATAAATGCAATATGAGATCTCATTGAATACAAAAAGCAGCACATATCAATTATTTTGGCCAAGTCTTAAAATGTTTGTTTCTCAGTGCTTAAAACTGTGTTCTCCTGACCACTGGGGTTTTGGAGGAACTCCAGAACAGTGAGAGGTTTGTGTTTGTCCTCACCAGGCAATTTCTTGCTGACTTCAGCTGTCCCTCTCGGGATCCAGCTCATACATTTTCAGGTGTAAGGTATTTTTGCCCTCAGATCTCACAGCATGTAGAGATTTTCCTTTTGGTACACAGATGGAATATCAATTAGGATTTTTCTCTTCCAAGTAGTTTATTTTTTAACCACAGGCATGCATATGTTTTTCTTCCCTGTACATTACTTTCTTTTCATATAGCTTCTAGGAATGCATAAAGGAAAAATCAAGATCCAATCAGTGTGGCACCATTTCCTTCAGCTTCTAGCTTGTCTAATGCATTTATTTGTCCTACAATAGGGAGTAGTTGTCTTATAAGTGTAAAATGAAATCTTCCCTTACAAACCCAAACTTTTTTAACTTCTAGAGTTATTTACACACTAAAAATACTTTTTGTTATTACATGCGAGCAGAACAAATTAAAAGGCAGAGTGCCTCACAATACAAATGTGACTCTCTTTTTAAATTGCCATTTCAGTCCTCACATTCAAAAGTGCAATGTGAGTCTGGCTCTGACTGGTTTTGCCACACAGTGATCACATCAGAAAACCCAATGTAAATAAACAATAATAAAATGTCTCTTAAGAAATACTTAATTTTTTATTATTATTCTTACAAAAACAAGTCATTCAGTTCACCACAATGTTTTTTCTTTTTTAATTTGCCTATTTCTAGCAAGTGAGTGGCTCAAGGCTTGATTAGTTGGATTGCCTTCTTACATGCATAACCACAGCTGATCATGGGGAAACTTTATACACTGGAGGTTGTTTCTTTCATTATGTTTTTTGGGAGAAAAAAACCAAAGGTCATTATTTACCATTTCAGAAATTCTTCTTTTGATGAACCCTGCCTCTGTACACTGAACAAGATTTTCAGCTTGAAATGACAAACACAATTTTTAATGCCTTTTGAAAACCACGGGTTTCCCATAGCTCCTTAACACACTAAATTTTTATTTTTATCTGGGTGAAAGCAGATTGCTCTTGGAAAGAGAAAACTGCAATCTGTCCCCTGGCATTTTCATGGCTTGTAGGGCTTGATGTGAACTGCCAAAATGGTTAGGGCTTCTCTGAGGAAGTAGAAAGAAACACTGATCTGGGCTGAATGCCTGCAAATACCCATGGAAGAAATGCAGCCTGGCTAATAGGCTGGAATTGCTATGAGAAACACATGACATTTTGGATATAAAAACACAGGCTTTGTTCTTAATGACAACCTAATCAGGTAGCTAATAAACCTGGCTTAGCATTCAGACATGCATAAATGAAACAACTGCTTTTACACGGCACAGAGACAGGGAGGATAAATCTGCATTTCACGCTGCTGTGAGCAACCTCAAAAACACCTTGTGCAGGAAAGGGGAATCGTCACAGACTGAAAACTGGGGCCAGCCAGACTGCAGAAATAGCCCGTTAGTTAATGAAGATGCTTTTAAATTCTTTATCAGAACAAACATCTCCAGAAACCATGGAAACTCT